>JAQIUQ010001758.1:0-36623 GCA_030378365.1 Hybognathus amarus | reverse complement strand
TCCATTGATTCCACAGCGTTGATAACTCTGAATAGGCGCTGAATTTTAATCCACCCAAGACCTGGTGAGAAATTCAACAGCTGCCACGCGCCCTGCGTCCACCACTCAGGAGTTAATGCTGTTTTAACACAACAAGCCCATTGGAGAGGGCATAGAACAACAAACTCTCCTTGCAACTTCAAGTTGGGCTACTTTCATACTCGAAGCCATCTCATTCCATGTGATTGGTCCCCATGCCATGAAATCATCCTGGGATCCCCAATGGCTCTGATTGCACGACCCAGTAATCTCTTGGCATAACATGGTGGGTTCCCGCAATGGTCACAATTCTATAGATACAAACTGTTAGCACCCTAATTTACCAGGCCATGTTTTTAACGACAAATATTGAAGAGTCCTGATTGTGAGAACAGTTTCCCCATTCCATAGTGTATGAAATTTCAGAAGTCTTAAGTTTCAGGACTAATGGGACCAATCTCCACCTCATGATCCCTGGGATTGTGCCATTAACCTACTGCCCAATGCGATGCCTCCCAAAGATAAGGTATATCCCCCTATCTCTACCAAAAACTCAGCAATGGAATACATAAAGAGAGCTCTCAGTTCTGGTTTAGAATTAGCCCATCTACTTCTCCAGCGGCTGCGACTTCTTCTTTGTGGAGGAGAAGATGAGAGGACTTGGAGCCTTGCATTGACTACAGAGGTTTGAACAATGTCACTGTCAATTCAGTATCCATTCCACTGGTCCTTCTGCCCTCAAACAGCTCAGAGAGGCTACGATTTACACCAAGTTGGGTGTCACAGTGCCTACAAACCTCAGTGGTAAGATGGAAGAAGGATAGATGAAACAGCATTTCTGACCACTAAGGGGGCACTATGAATACCAGGTCATGCCATATGGGCCAGCCAACCTCACCGGCAGTCTTTTCAGTCCTTTTCATCAATGAGGTCTTCAGAGACATCCTGAACAAGTACGTTATTGCATACATTGACGATATTCTCATTTATTCCAAGTCTGATGAACATATGTGGACCATGTCAAGACTGTGCTGTCCAGGCTACCTCGAGAGAATCAACTCTATGTAAAGGCTGGAGTGTGAATTTGATTCAACGAAACCTTCTCATTCCTGGGATATAACATCAGTAATAAGGTGGAAATAGACAATTCAGAAATTACAGCAGTCACCGAATGGCAACAACACAAGTGCAAGGAAGCTTCAGCGCTTCTTCAGGTTTGCTAACTTCTATTGAATGCTTTATCTGTGACTATATAGCATTACATCTGCTCCACTGACTTCCTGCTGAAAGGTAAACCTCAAAATTAGATGGACTGAATATCAACGCAGCATTAAATGAACTTGAGAGCAGTTTCACAACAGCACCCATTCTAGAACATACAGGACCCAACCTGCCGTTTGTGGTGATTGAGAAGTTGACGCTTCAGGATAGTGGAATAATCCACTGTTTGGCAAGCACATGGACAGCCAAGCAAGGCTTTGTCCCTGTGCATATTTTCAAGAAACTTCTGATGCAGAAGAGCAATCACTATGATGTGGGAACAAGACCAAGAAAACTTTCTATCTATGAAAGCCGCAATGAGAAGAATGAGAGAAGCACTGGCTGGAGGTTCCACTCACCCCATTTTAGATTTTAACGACCATGTAAGAATCTTGAGTATGTTAAGTGTGCACAAAGACTAAATACACTAAACAAGCACATTCATCACTTTTCTTCACTCAGAAGTTCAATTTTTTATATAACTTATGACATGATTGAGTAAGAACAGCCAAGGCCGATGCCCTATCCCACAATAATGGTGCACCAAGTAGAGTCCAAGCCAGGAGTTCATCCTGCCACCATCAGTAATAATTGCACCTGTTACATGGGATTTGATGAGGAAATTAAAGAGACAGCAAATGGCTGAGCACTTGGGGCCCCGTGTGGGTTTATATGGCAAACACACCATGGGTTGTGCCACAGTAAAACCGTATGGGAGCCAAATGGGCAAAACTGATATGACCCCCGCATGGGCTAAGCCCACTGGGGGCCGTGTGGGATTTTCTGTGGGCAAACCCACATGGGTTGCCCCACAGTAAACCATTATGGGGCCCAAATGGGCAGAACTCATGGGCCCCGCATGGGCTAAGGCTGGGGCCGTGTGGGTTTTCTGTGGGCAAACCACATGGGGTCCACAGTAAACCCTCATGGGTCCCAATGCAGCAAACTGCTATGGGGGCCCACATGGGCTGACTGCCTGGGGCCCATGTGGGTTTCTGTGGGCAAACCCAGGTGGATTTACCCACAGTAAACCATCAGTGGGGTCCCAAATGGGCCAAAACTGCTATGGGCCCCACATGGACTAACTGCCTCTGGGGCCCCGTGTGCGTCTCCTGTGGGCAAACCCACAATGGGTTGCCCACAGTTCTGAGACCATCACTGGGGCCCAAATGGGCAAAGCCCAGATGGGGCCCCGCATGGGGCTCAACCCACTTGGGGGCCCGTGTGAGGCTTCTGTGGGCAAACCCACAGTGGATTACCCGCAGAAACCCTCTACTGGGGGCCCAAATGGGCCAAGCTGCTATGGGCCCCACATGGGCTTAACCAACTAGGGGCCCTCTGAGGGTTTCTGGGAAAGCCCACTGTGGGCTTGCCCTCGGCCGAGCCCACAGGGGGCCCCAAAGGGTTTGCCCTTGCCCACACTGTCCCACAGAAAACCCACACTTACCAACAGGTGGGCCCACACTGGCATGTTTTCTGGCGTATCAATGGGCAGCCAGATGGATAACAAAGCACTTCAGAACAAAATTACTTACATCAGCTGTCATCCGATGTGCTCCTAAAATGAAACAGGTAACTGAGGTGACTCCTCCAGGATTATTATGACTGTATTATTCCTCACAGCACAAGCAAGACGAGGTAAAAGTTAGATTTGTGATAAACTCGATGTTTTATCCAGCTGATATGGGCGTTTTAAGTGGCTTGCCTCACCAGTTGTGCATTTGGATGGCGCACACTTCTCAGTGGGCGGCAGATGCACATTAATGTTATACGCTAAAATTCAGGTGAAAGGAGAAAAGACTGACATCTTCTCTATTTTCATTACGGATTACATACAACAGAGAAATAGTTGCTTTTTTATATAAATTACTTCATTTAAAAGAAGAGTACTTCTAGCTTCATAAAGAGAAATCTTTCATGTGCCCTGTGACAAGTAGCCTATTTACTGAGTTACAGAGTCATTTTTTTCCGACATGTTTCAGAGAGACTTTGCGGAGACAGAGTGAGCTCAAAGCGCACCCTGTTTATTTTATTTGTTTTACAAAAAACACAGGGTTTTTGATTGTAATAAGAGTGTTACACAAAAGAAGAACACCTATTATAGCAGGGGTACTCAACTGCCAGTCCTCGACACCACTGCTCTGCATATTGTGTATGTCTTCTCCTTGTTAAAAACACACCTGATTCAGATCCTCAGCTCGTTCGAGGTGTAGACATAGCTATGCCTAACGAGGGCTGGGGGATCTGAATCAGGTGTGTTTGACAAGGGAGACATACACGCAGAGCAGTGGGTCGCGGTAGGACTGGAGTTGAGAACCCCTGCTCTATAGTTTATGATCATGCATTGATTATTTATATGACCATTAATGAAAATTAAAAAAAAGAATCAATAAAAAAAACAAACAAAAAAAACCGATTAAAACGCGGGGACGCTAGTTTTGTCCCCAGAGGGTTAAGCTTTAGCACTTGTGCTTGGTAATCTAGTTAGAGTTTTCTTTTTTAGAATTATATTTTTGAGTTATTTTCTTTAGTTCTTATTTTCCCATCAAGTGGAAGTCTTTCTTCTCTTTCAGTTACTCCAATTTTTTGTCTTAGTTGTCTTCATTGAGCCGGTAACCATTTCAGACCTGTTTGAAATTGCTAAACATCTCAAGCCAGCTTATTGTTCACTTGATATCATCCCATCTCGTTTGCTAATTCAGGTCTGGGACTTGGTGGGTCCTACAATAACAGCTGTGGTGAATCAGAGTCTTGTAAAGGGCCAAGTGCCATCTTATTTTAAGGATGCTCGTGTACAGCCTCTTTAAAAAAAAACGAGTTTAGACCCAGAAACGTTAAATAATTATAGACCTATTTCTAAAGTGCCTTTTTTAGCCAAAATGCTGGAGAAGGTGGTTTTAAACCAACTTTCTACTTTTTTAAATAACAACAATATTTTTGACACATTCCAGTTGGGATTTAGACCTCACCATAGCACTGAAATTGTCCTTCTTAAGGTGACCAATTACTTGCTTTTGTCAGTAGATTCTGGGAATTGTGCTGCCTTAATCTTGCTGGATCTGAGTGCAGCCTTCAATACAGTGGACCATGGTATTCTCCTTGAGCGTATGAGATTGTGCACTCAAAAAAATTATCTGTTGAACAAACTTAATTAAATTAAGGAAAGGTTTTCCACGAAATTGAATTTGCATTTTTCCAACAAATTCAAATTAGTTTGAAATAATTTGTTGTAATCTTGTTGTATGAATTTAAATTAATTTAGTCATTCCTACTTGATACAGTTTTATCAGGTTAACTACATTTAGTTTTTGTCCTGCCTTAATTCACCACCATTATAATTTTAGTTATTTAGACTCTATAGTCACTTCTAAAGATAGACACTTCTAGTGTTCAATTGACTGTCACCATTTTTTACATAGTAATTTAATTTTACTTGTGCAGGACTGCGGGCATGAGGTTTACACATAGTGCTTACTGAGTACATTCAGCCTGAACAGGAAGACTATAGCACACATAGCATAATATTCAGTCTGAACACAATACTGACCTAAACACAGTCACCACTCTTCTGCATAATGGTAACCACAAAATTCAAAAACATTACAGAAAGTACTCTAAGTTTCTAACATGACTGAACATTAAACTCTAACATTAACTAACAACATCTTTCCATTTACTGAAAAACACAAAATAACACTTTTTCCATAAATTGACCCTCTTAATGCAGTCCCTTGCAAAGCATGCTGGGAACTACAGATCCACTGCCCAGTTAGATGTCAACAACAATGATTCATGTAGATTTCACACAAATGAATTAGGTTGATTGAACACAATTAAATTAAGTTGTGAAAATATTAAACAATCATGTTACTTTTGCTTATTTTAATTAATTATTTTAACACAAGGCCAAAATTCATTTTTTGAGTGACATCCGTTTAATGACAAACAAAAAATATTCATGTTGACTCAATGAAAAAAAATTGGTAAAGCTAATTTTTTAAAGATTACATTGATTACATTTAATGAAATCAAGCTGGAATCATTTCTATGAAGGATTGTGTCGTATATGCCTATTTTAATTGATGAAAATGAACAAAGAGCTAAAAATAATTTTTTTTTTAGTGTGGGTGGGCATTAGGGGGACTGCATTAAGTTGGTTTACATCCTATTTACAGGGGAGGACCTTAGCGGTGGAAATAGTGAACTGTATTTCCTCCACCCGCTCCATCACCTCTGGGGTCCCTCAGGGATCGTGTGTCTTGGCCCTGTCTTATTTTCCTTATATATGCTCCCTCTGGGATTAATCTGTCAACAGTATGGTGTGGCATACCACTGTTATGCAGATGACACCCAGTTGTATCTCCCTCTGAAATTGAATGACATCTCTAAATGGTCAGCTTTGCTTGATTGTCTTAACGAAATAAAGTTGTGGATGGCATCAAATTCTCTTCAGTTGAACGAATCTAAGTTTGAAGTGCTGATTCTTGGTCCTCCTAAGTCAGTAAATCAGATCGCTCTTGACTTGGGCCCTTTGGCATCGAATGTTAAAGGGGTCATAAACTGGCTTTTTAAATGTTTTTATTTTGTTGTCTGAGGTCAACTTATGACATTCGCTTGGTTATTCAAAAACATAAAAATGAATAAGTTATGGGCTATTTTCTTGCTTGGATTTTATGGGCGTATCGCATTGAAGACTAGGAAGTAAACGCCCACTGCTGTGAGTGGATAACAGTTTTGCATATTATAATGAGCTTCAACTCTGTCGTCAGTTTCGGTCTGTGCACGTGGGGGAATTTGTTTTGAAAACCACTGTTGTAAAATGGCAACCGGAAATGATTCACCCATACATGTTTGACCCAGAGTTCAATCCGAATCGCAGGACAATGAACCAACAGCACCTCTAATACAACGGATACTTGTAGACACATACACATAATTATTAGATATCAAACGGTCTGTAACAATGCAATGCTAGCCGAGTAGATTATTATTTCTAAAATAAAAATATTACTCACATAAGTGTGTTGCACCACTCCTGTTGGATCCAATATAGAAGGTACAGCACCTTTTTTAATCTTAATCGGTCTGCAAATCCAGCCTCGAACTGTGTCTTGTTCACAAAACAATCCTCGGTGAAATGAAGCGAAGATACGGATAATGTTTTACACTCATCTGCTGGAACGTCATTAAAAAAAATTTAACCAGGCATTCCTAATATTGGAATCCAGAGGAAGCTTATGCAGTGACTGTCTTCTTCCAAAGCCAGGCACAGCACAACATTTTGTCAATGGAATGTTTATTGCTGGTAGCTCGCTCCAGTTTGTCATCACGAAGTATGCTTTTGTTTACCTATGCGTGAATGCGTGAATCGGTGGGCGGGGCTAAAACCGGCCGTGTTGAAGTAGGCGTTGATGAGCGGGTGGGGTTTTAGCGTCTTTGACATCATACTTCCACACTTTCAAAAACGAAGGCGTTTGTTCAGGCTGGTGTCAATAAAAGCTTTTATTTGGACATTTTCAAATTTTCAATTTTTCTGAAAGGGACATTTTCAGTTCTGAAACTTGCAGGATAGTCTTATAATATGATGACCTCTGAGATGTCAAAAGCTCAAGGAAAATTTGATTTCTCAGTTCATCACCCCTTTAACACTCAAGTGAGGAACCTTGGAGTGATTTTTGATTCTGAAATGAAATTTGATAGACGGTAAGATGCGGTGGTCAAGGGAAGCTTTTTCAGTTGAGGGGCATTGCCAAATTAAAAGGCATCCTGTCTTCCAAAGATATGGAAACTGTGATTCATGCATTTATCACATCCAGATTAGATTATTGTAATTCTCTGTATTTGGGGCTGCCTAAGAAGCTCCTTTCACAGCTGCAACTGGTGCAGAATGCTGCAGCAAGATTGTTGACTGGCACCAGGAAATGGTCCAGTATCTCTCCGGTGTTGGCTTCTCTGTATTGGCTTCCCGTTGAGTACAGAGTTCAATTCAAGGTCCTTTTAATGGTTTCTGAAGGTCTACATGGGTTCGCCCGTGTTTATATTTCAGAGTTTGTTACAGCAGCATGTTGTGGCTAGACCACTTAGATATTTGCTCAAGCTTTACTTTAAATGTACCAAGAGCTTGGTTAAAAACCAAGGGAGATCATGCTTTCAAGGTAGCAGCACCGCGTCTCTGGAATACTCTACCTCTACACATTAGATCTTGTGATTCCATCGAGTGCTTTAAGTCTAGGTTAAAGACCTATCTTTTCGTTGCTTTTAACTGCTCTTTAGTTATGTGTATTTGTCTAAATGTTATGTACAGTTGGGTCTGTAAAGCACTTTGGTCAACTAGTGTTGTTTTTAAATGTGCTCTAGAAATAAATATGATTTGATTTGATTTGATTCATTAGTTTGCCTTTTTTTGTATTTATTTCTCCATTTTTTCTCTTCATTTCAGTTTAGTTTTACTTATCTTAATTGTTGCCTTTATCTTGTCTTGTGTCTTGTCTTGTATGTTGTTCTGTGTTTCTGCCCTGTATCCTGAGTTCCTGGCTACTGACTCACAGCTGCCTGACTGGTGCAGCTATACCCTGTGTCGAAAGCTTCTGGTTCTGTGAGTCTCTACCTGGTGGCAAGACTGGAGCTACATCTGAGATTTACATCAAGCTGCATGTTCCTAGTGTTCCTGGTTGGTGTTTCCTTCAGAGCAGTCTCTGTTGCACTCACGTCATCGGCGGCATCTTGCCTGACGGTCTACAGTGGTCATCCATCCTGCCTGTCGTTGTCATCTACCTTGCCCTACTTAGGCTGCTGTACATGAGCGGTATCGATTCAGTTTTGTTCCTACAAACGGGGCACTACATTTTTTGCTCAATATGTTCAACGTTAATGAGAAGGTATCCAAGCAAAAAGTTATCCATGCATTATCCTGCAGTTAATGAGAAAAAGTGTAATTTATTATATACACTTTTATATACACTTTTACTAAACTGACTGCACATTGAGACATATAAAACTGTTGAGCTCAGATTTTCTACCAATTATCATTGAAAATGTAAGTAGGTCACAGCCAAAATCAAGCTAATATTACTACACACATGTAAACATGGAGGAGGACGTTAGCAGCGCATACTTCATCTGATAGCGGCAATCAGAGCTCGATTAACACCTCGTAAAGTGTATTTTTCATGTTGGAAAAGATGTTGGAAAGGTCCATAGCCCTTTACTTAAGTTTGATGGGAACAAATCAAGCAATGTGCGAAGGAATGGCTCAAAACGTCAGACACTACGGATCTAGCTACGTTATTGATCCCATGCTGCAGGTAAGTTACTTTCATAATCAATATAAATATCATATCAATATTTTTTCAATATTTCACAAACTTCCCGATTAGAATCCCGATAAAAACATCAGCAAGAGACGTCCTCCGATTGCTTGATCTGTTATGTGGGTGAAAAAGAGGATGACCTCAAGTGCAACAGAATTAATAACTAATTAGTAACTTAGAATTAATCTATATATTTATGGTGGTTTGAGAAATGTATATGTACATTGTTTTATTTATAAAAATAGAAATGCAACTTAAACAATAAGCTTTTTTTCAATTATATTAATTCAATTATATAAAGCTAATGTAAAAAATTTGAATTTTATATCTACAAAAACTTTGTTGAAAAAAATTATAAAATTCTGCTGGTACCTGACTAGTGGAATCAGCTGTGTGAGTTGTCAATGCAATGAATGATGGGATTGTAGTGAAGTGCACGAGTCCATGATGTGAGTGAGTGACCTCTGGTGGTGATTGACCAGAAGTATATGGACCAGACACCCCTTCAATGTTAAATATGAATAGGAGGAGAACATTTGGCATCTATCTCAAAACAACTGCTTTCAGCAAATCAAATCTTTATTCATAAACAAATTTATTGTGTATAAAAGTTGAAGAACGTTGATGCGAACCCAAAAAAGCGTAATCTAGCTTATAATCTCTTGAATATGAAAACACAACAAACAACAAATCCATTTGTCTTAAACCTTGTGCGCTGTTTTGGGGTCTTTTTGACCCCACATTTCTAACTGTCATTTATGGGGATAACATGGATAATTTGAAATTGTTTAGTGTAAGATTTTTGCCCATCTTTTGGAAAATGCCGTTTTAAAAGTAACAAATTATCACTTTAACCAGTAGATGGCTGCAGGAGCTCCACTATTTGCTATTTGCTATTTTGACTAAATGAAAGATTTATTTCACAAGTTTTTCCAGTTGTATTTCATATCTACATATAATGAAATCACAATTATAACAATAAAAGTTACCTTTTGTCAAAGTTTAGGTATTTTTTGTACTGGGAAAAAAAAATCTATTTTTCAAATAGTGTTATATTATGATAAGAATCAAATTATTTTTCATCCTCAAAATCAGAAGAGAACTCACATAGAAAGAAATGAAGTGGCACACTTCACACAATTTTTAGAATTATAGATGAAAAACAGATGTTTGAAATAAATGATACTCCTAAGAAACTCTAAGAATCCGAGCTTTTCTATTTGTAACATCCTGATCAGGTTTGATTCTAATCATAATGTAACATTATTGAAAAACTAATTTTTTCAGTACAAAACTGCTAAACTTTCAAAAAAGTAACTTTTATTGTTATAATTATGATTTCATATTATGTAGATATGCATAGACCTATATCAAAAATGTAATTTTTTTTTCAAAATGTAACAAATTACATTTGTACAAAATTTGTTACAAAATTTGTTACAAAATTACATTTTGTTGCCTGGGGTCTCTGAGACCACAAACAGTGCGACTGTAAACCGCAAACGAACACCACACAAGGGTTAAAGTGTAGAGTGAGAACAAAGTGCAGCCATAACAGGGCATTGTGTATCAAAAAGTTATATAAATAAATAGATACAAATAAATAGAATGAAGAAAAAACTATACATATATATATAAAAAACAAATGACAAAATGGCAAAAAACAAAAATAACAGTGCATACAGACAGTACTTATGAACAGTAGAGATGTCATTTATAGGGTATTAAATTATTTTATGCACTAAACAAGTCCAATAACCTTGAATTATTAACCTATTAAACACAGTATACCCCATTTCCCCATGTTATACTTACAAGGCATTTGCCCACCGGCAACTATAGTTGCCACTGTGGACATTTGACTGAAGTATATAAAAAACTATAGATCTATTGTAAGATTTGTTTTGTTTGGATGACTAAGACATTATGTAGATATATAAATGTCAACCAAAAATACTTGTTAGTAATATGAAAATAAGCTTTCTTTGGGAGGTTTTGCCTTCGTCATGCTTCCTGGAAGTAGGGGTAGGAAGTTGACAGCCTCATGTGACAGGAAGAAAGTGAATACCTTTTTTTCCCTTAAAATCCTTTATTTGGTTGTTTTCTTGCATGGCATTGAGACATACAACATGGATAACATCTAGAAAATACTTACAAAAAGGAAAATGACAACCATACACTGCGTAACCATAGTTGCCGGTGGGCTTAAATGGGTATAGCATTTACAATTTTACCAATTTTTGTAGATAATTTTGTACATTTTAAGGTTAAATGCATCATATCTCATGCTTCTTTGAGAGATCAAAATTAAGAGCTTCAACCCATGAACTGCTCGTTGAACAAAGAAAACGCATTGATTTGTACCAGGACAATAAACAGGGCTCAAACATCTTTTCAGTTGAGTCTCAGTCTACATTACATTATCAATGTTGTTTTAGGATCCCAAACAATTATTATAATAATGTAATAATGATTGTTATAATTATTCCTATGACATAATATCCATAAAGCTTATAAATGTACTATATAAATGAAAATGAATATTTCAAAAGTAGCCTAGGCCTAAAATTTTAGTCTACATTACACTATAATATAGGAAAATTAAAATACCTTTGTCCTTATTTCTTCACTTGCAAGAAAATAAACCTTTAAGCTTGTATTTAGGATGAAAACACCAGATGACCATGATGATCGCGTGAGCAAAGTGCACACTTTTCTTTAGATCACCCAGCACTACAGGATGCCTATTCTCAAAGACTTGTGCTGTTTTATAAAGGCAAAAATCCATATCATGGTTTTCGATTTTAGTACATTGGCAAAATCTAACGCTAGAGACCTATGTTAGGGTTATACATTTTACATCTCATGTGTTGGGAAAAGGGGAGAGCAGACTTCGGCAGAAGGTGGATTTGAGTCTCGCGTTCGAGCGCATCAAAAGCTGATTCACGCGCTTTGCGCGCCTCTGACCTACTTCACTTTAGCTGTGACGTGACCGGCGTCTAGTGCAAACATACGTTCCGCTTTATCAAACCGTCCCTCGCGGCCTTGAAACTCCTGACTCTCCCGATTGCCACTGATGTACAGGGCCCCTTAGATGTTGTGAGCCCCTGGGCAAGTCCCCAGTTGCCCTAATGGTTAATCCGGCCCTGATTGTGGGAACTTGCAAAAATTGCAGGAACTTGCAAAAACTGCGGGAACTTGCAAAAACTGCGGGAACTTGCAAAATCTGCGGGAACTTGCAAAACTGCGGGAACTTGCAAAAACTGCGGTTTGATGAAAAAAAGAGAAAAAAAAAATTGATTCCCCCAACACCCTGTTCTCACTAGGCTACTACCATAATGTAAAGCATCATTTCTTATTACTTCCTTTGATAAGCAAGCATACTACATCATAGATCATATTTAATTTCTCATCTTGTTTTATTTCAAACTGTAATGAGTGTAAATAAGGTGTGGCCCCTTTAAGAGCTGCGCGCTCCCTGTTGAACTGTCTGCAGTGTTATATGTGCACCTCGAACATCCGCATGTGTGCCGGTAATTTCTGTTTGATGCTACTTCTATTATCTTATTTTGTTTTGTTTATTAAGTAATGATGTGACGGTAGAACATGTGACAGACAGTTATACGAGTTTGATTTGTGAGATGTCAGTTGTCTCTGTGAGTCTGTCTGGCCTCTGCCATAACATCAGCTGTGAGCTATTCCGTCGCGTAATTGCGTCACTTCATAACGTTCCCATTGAAACAGGGGAAATGGCTGCTCTTGTGTGAAGCAAACGCAACATTTTTCAACTTTCTGCTAAGATATATGTGACTTTTTTGCAACGAAAATGCGAGGATTATGAAATCATGTAAACCCCACATGTTTTGCACGGAAATCAGCAGTTTAAGTGCGGCATATTTGAAAAAATGCGGCCCCCGCATGAATATGCAGACTTTGGCTGATTTTGCATCTGAATTCAGCGATCGCATAATCACATTTTTCTGGAGGGACTGAATATCAATGCACTCCACTCCATTTTGACCGCCTCATGTTTGGTTTCTTTTTTGCCGCCTCAAGTTTGTGTCGGCTTTCTCACATGAGAACATCGTGTCACGTTCGCAATGTTCAATTAGCCAACAGTTAATCAAGTAAATTCTTGTCGACAATTAATCGATAATATATTAACTGTTTGCATACCTAGCTGAAACGTAGATATTGTCGCTGTCCGATGAAAACCGCGTATGTCCATTTTGACGATTTTGAGATTTTTTTCACGGATAGAATGTCCAGGTTCATTTCCGTATACAGCATGCTTCACATTATCTAAATGACCAATGAAAAGTTGTGAAATCATGTCATCTGATTTCCACGTATTTCCATTTGTTGTCAAAGCTGTCAATCACGCAGCGTATCTCCCATAGACAGTATGGTATCTCCCCGCCTTGTGGAGGCATCTCGCCGGTCTCCTCTCTGAGACCCCTACACCTGGTATTATAATGCTATCTGTATCCAGATAAGTTATCCGGATAATAAAAAAAGGCATGTTAAGGCAAAGGTATAAATACGTTGGGTAACACTTTACAATACGTGTGCACTAATATGCATTAATTCATGCTTAACTAATGCACAGATAATCATGAGTTAATGTATAACTAATGAAGAACTAAACCATTAATTAATGATTACTGCATCAGCAACTAATAAAGAGTCTATATGATTAATAGATTAAGTAATACATGAATTGCTATTAATTCACTGTGTCATTGTGTATTAATTCCTTAATAACATATTTTATTAACTAATAGTGTAAATTAATGTGTTAATTACCACAATTAGTCATAGCTATGCACTTCAACTTCCAGTTGTCTGCCTTAATTAATCATTAGCTAATGATTTGCAAAGGTATCATTATGTTATGACTTTACTTGTTGAGGCACATCATTATTAACTAGTCATTTAGTAATTGTAGTAATTTGCACATGAATTTGCATTAACAATTAATTAATTAATCATGTATTAATGCATATTAGTGTACCTGTCATATTATCTGGAAGTTGAAATACAAGGCTTTGGCTCATTCTGGTAATTAACATATTAATTAACACTATTAGTTAAAAAATGAGTTATTATGGAATTAATCCACAATTACATATTTAATTAATAACAATTCATGTATGAACTAATACATTAACCTTACATACTCTTAATTAGTTCCTAATGTGGTAATCATTAATGAATAGCTTAGATAATCATAAGTAAAACATTAATTCAGTATTATCTGTGCATTAGTTAAGCATCAATTAATGCTTATTAGTGCACACATGTATTGTAAAGTGTTACCATACTGTTGAGTGCCTCAAAATAAATGTATTTACACAGTTACTGAACTTAACGTGTCGTTAACTTTATTCTTCCACATGTCATGTCCTTCACTTCTCTTCTTACATTACTGTCTTCACACCAGAGCTCCCTCTAGGGGTTTACTATAGAACACCACATATTCCTCTCTCTTAAGAACAAACATACCATAACAGTGACTCATTACTAGTAACAGTAAGGATACAAGATAACAAGTATTCTTTTTTTTTTCTTTTGAAAATATTACTCCCTACAGTATGATTTGAACCCTGAACAAGTAGTCACGTATTAATGCAATTACCAAACACTGAAATGTAACTCTCACAAACAGTACTCGCAGAATAGTCACAGAACAGCTATTCATTATTTTCTTATAATGCAGAGACACATATGATGTGCTGAGCAATGCGTTAAATCACATGTTACATCACATAGTCTTGAGTCCATGCAGGCGCATGCCTACTCCGAACAGGCCGTGCAACTATAGGTTGTTCACTCCCTAACGATTCAGTGTTCCCAGAGTCAGACAATGGCAGTTCACTTGACTCATCTGACTCTATTCTACTTGGAACAAGTGCAGGTGCCAGGTGAGATGCATTCCAACATCGTCCATCAGACAGTCTATATGTGTACAGTCCTTTCTTACCCACAACCTTTAGGGGTTTCCCAAATTTAGACTGGGTTTTTGGCACAATTCCTGGTCTCTTTACACGAACATAAGACCCACACTGAAATGATACATGCTTTGCGCTGCGTTTTCGGTCACTGTACTGTTTACTTTTTGCCTGTTTCTCGCTCACATGCGAAGCCAGCTGTTGAGGTGAGAGCAGTTTACTCGCAGGTGGCAAGTGAAGACCCGAAACATTAAGTTTGGTTAACATGGGTCTCCTATGCAAGAGCTCAGTTGGGGTGCACTGTGTTGTGGCATGCGGCGTAGCACGATATGCCTGCAGAAAGTCTTTGGTGAACTCCTTCCACCCTCTTCCTTCCAATGATGCAGTTTGTAAGCTATCCTTCAAGCTGCGATTCGAAACGTTTAACTTTCCGTTTGCTCTAGGGTAATACACAGATGATGTCCTGTGCACGATTCCTCTGGCTTGCAGGAATAGCTTGAAATCATGTGAAGTGAACTGAACTCCATTGTCAGAAATCAGCTCTTTCGGATTCCCCTCCCTACTAAACACAGTAGACAGGAACTGTATCACAGACTGGGTGGTAGGATGTGAGACAAACGCTATCTCAGGCCACTTACTGTAATAGTCCACCAGCGTGACTACAAAGCGACAGTCTCAAGGGTGCTGCGTCAAAAGGACCCATGATGTCTATGGCCACTTTTTCCCAGGCGTCAGAAGGATAGGGTACAGGTTGGAGTGGTGTTATGTGTGTGACAGCAGATTTGTCATGTAACTGGCATGTAACACAAGATTTCACAGCCATTTCCACTTGTGCGTCCATGCCCGGCCACCAGTAGAGTTCTCTCAGCCTCCTTTCGTCCTCACAATGCCTTGATGTGTGTCATGCGCAAGCGCGATGAACTTGGGCTGGAGACATTCTGGCACTAAGAGGCGGCTGGTCCCCCGCACCACACATCCATCCTGAAGTGAAAGTTCATGCCTTATCTGAAAATATGGCCGTAAAACACAATCCAGTGCCTTTGCACACTTTGGCCATTTTGAAGTGAGCAATCTGCGTAGCTCGGCTTGGATAGGGCAAGAATTACATGCTGCTTTGAACTCAGAGCTGGTTATTGCAGTGATTGTGGAAGTGAGAGCTACGACTTCAACATCATGTTCCAAACTGGGTTCAGTACTAGGCAGCGGTAAGCGAGATAAACAGTCTGCAGTCACATTCTCACGCCTGGTTTATACTGAATGTCATGGGTGAATGCCATCAGCCTAGCTGACCATCTGGCTATGCGCATACCTGCTCTACCTTGACCCTTAGATGTTAGAAGAGTGGTTAGTGGGCTGTGATCTGTCCGCAGTATGAAGTATCGTCCCCACAGGTAGGTCCTCCATCTCTCTGTGGCCCAAACACACGCTAGTGCTTCTTTTTCTACCGTGGAGTACTTCCGCTCTGCTGCCGTAAGGGTGCGTGAGGCA
Organism: Hybognathus amarus; assembly: GCA_030378365.1. Classification (NCBI taxonomy): domain Eukaryota; kingdom Metazoa; phylum Chordata; class Actinopteri; order Cypriniformes; family Leuciscidae; genus Hybognathus; species Hybognathus amarus. The sequence goes on along the minus strand of JAQIUQ010001758.1, from coordinate 20,596 downwards.
AATGCCACTGTTCTCTCTGTGTTATCTGCATGCAGCTGGGTAAGAACACCTCCTACTCCATAGTCTGAGGCATCTGTGGTCACAATAGTAGTTAGTTCTGGATTGAAAAGTGAGAGGGCAGCACTATTCACGATCAGACTTTTTACAGACTCAAAGCTCTCCTGAGCCTCAGGTGACCAAATGAACGGAACAGAGTCGCGTAAAAGCATGCGCAGCGGCTCCACCACGGTAGCGAAGTTTGGTATAAATTTCGAATACCATGACGTAAGACCCAGAAATGAACGAAGACTGAACCTCGTCAGCAGGAGGTGGAGCGTCTGCCACTGCAGAGACATGTGAAGCATCAGGCCGCAATCCCTTCGCAGACAGCGTGTGACCCAGAAATGATAGTTCTGATTGTCTGAAGTGACACTTTGCGGTGTTCAGTTTGAGTCCTGCTTTGTTAATTCGCTGCAGCACGGATTGTAAGTTATCATCATGTTCCTCAAGTGTTGCTCCTGCGACCATGATGTCGTCTAAGTAGCAATGAGCTCCAGACTGACCTTTAAGGATTTCAGACATCATCCTCTGGAAGCAGCTTGGAGCTGAGGCCAGTCCATATGGAATCCTTTTGAAACGGAATAACCCATCATGCGTAATAAACGCAGTAAGGTTCCGACTTTCCTCATGCAACTCAACCTGATGGTAAGCACTTTGGAGGTCTAGTGTGGAAAACACCGTAGCTCCACACAGATTTGCGAACATCTCCTCCATATGCGGAAGAGGAAAACTGTCCACAACAATGGCCTTATTAGGCTCCTCGTAAGTCCGACACAAAGCCGAATACCCCGTCTTTTTTTCTGGTGACCACTATCGGTGAGACCCACTCAGATGCATCCACTCGGCTCGATTACGTTCTGTTGTACAAGCTTCTGTAATTCTTTGGACACCTCGTCACGGATTGAGAAAGGCAAGCGCCTCAGTTTCTGCTGAATGGGCTGAACCTCAGGCCGAATCTTGACACAATGCACAAATCCTCTTGCACATCCCAATCCGTTTTCGGAACTTGCAGCTACAGTCGAGACAGATTGCGCACACTGGGCTGTACTGACCTGACCATCACATAATTGTAAACACAGTCCCGTAAAAAGATCTCTGCCCAGCACAGCTGAGCCCTTTTGTACAATGTATAGGTCTGCAGTAGTGCAACGGTCACCGTACGAGATACTGGCTGGCAAACATCCTTTCACATCAATTGCATCACCCCAAAACTAACTAGACCGAGTTTTGGTAGTGAGAGGGGTGCTCTGACTGAACGATCCAGTGTAAATTGACATTGGTAGTATAGACACAGCTGATCCAGTATCTACCATTAGTTGAATGTCCCGTTTTTGTCCTGTGCTTACACGTATTTGTACTGTACACATTATTTTGCCACGGTCACGAGCAGAATGTTCAACATTTAACACAGTCACTTCAGGCACTGTAATTTCACTCACCCGTTTGTTTCCACGGCATGCCTTAGCATAATGTCCTTTTTTGTTACAGTTCCTGCACACTGCGTCCTTAGCAGGACATCCGGGAAAATTAGCTGCGTGTTGCTCAGAGCCACAGCGGTAACAAGTAAGTGCACGGACGGGTTTGGATGGTCCGCGCATCGCGTCGGCATTGTGTTTGCTCCATCGGGGCCTGTTATGTTGTTGTACCGCTCTGTACTGAGTTGTCGGAGGATGCAATCATCGCTTTGGCCTCTGCTGTAGCAATTTCAATTTGCCGGGCGACAGTCACAGCTTTTTTAAGGTCGAGTGGTACTTCCAACAGCAGTCGTTCTCTGACGCGCGTTGAATTAGTCTTTTCAACCAGCTGATCGCGTATCATCTCATCCTCCATAGCGCCGAATTCGCAGGTGACAGCCAGTTCACGGAGAGCAGCGATATACTGGTCTGTTGATTCACCCGCGCGTTGACTGCGTTGCCGGAAGCGATGAACGTTCAGCGACCACGTCAACTTTAGGAACAAAAAAGTCCTGGATTGCACTCAAAGCAGAAGCGTACGTATCATCTCCCTGTTCACTCACATTCAGAGTGTAGAACAATCTTTGCCCTTCGGCTCCGAGGCAGTGTATCAGCAGAGCACGCTTCCTAGCATTAGATAGCTCCTCTCCCCAGGGCCATCAAGAAATTGTCGAAAGTTTTAATCCATGCCGTGAACGGAATCGGCGGTTCTCCCGGTGTTTGCAGGAACGGGGTGGGTTGGCTCAAACTCAAAGCCATCCTCGTCGCCATATGTTGAGTGCCTCAAAATAAATGTATTTACACAGTTACTGAACTTAACGTGTCGTTAACTTTATTCTTCCACATGTCATGTCCTTCACTTCTCTTCTTACATTACTGTCTTCACACCAGAGCTCCCTCTAGGGGTTTACTATAGAACACCACACATACGTTGTGATCGGATTGTGATTCGGATCTGCCTGACCATCTAGAGGTAGTCTGGATCGCATTGTGTTCGGATCTTTACTAGGTGTAAACGCAATCTGGTTGTTGAACCACATATGTATATTTTACTCCTCCCAAAAATGCTAAAAAAAAATAAATGAGTGAGGCGTGTTATATAGGCTATATGACACGTTATAGTCAGATATGACGGCGCTACTGCGACACGCATCACCGCAGATGAGCAGCTGCATCAAAAGTGAAAGTAAGTCACAGACACAATCATCTTCACAATCACACAATCATCTTCAAGTAAAGAAACGAAGTGATCTTACAGGGCAGGCTGTTGCCACACTCTCTTATTGATGTATGTCTTTGATTTTGAAATTAGCTGATGATAAAATGCAGCTCATATCTGTAATAAAATGCAGCTCATTTCCGGACAAAATTACGGTAGGATTGTGTAAATAAAGTATCAGTCTAGCATCGCCATGCCAGTGAATTGTATTGCATTGTCTCTTCATAGTTTGCAAGAGACATTTGATAAACTGAGCGTATTTATATAAACTGAGTGTAGCCTATTCATCTGTCAATATGAAACGTGATTTTGGTCATTCTAATTAATGATTGGAAGAACGCGTATCGACCAATTGTTACTATACAATATGCACGTATGTTCCATTTAAACTTGATTTTGGGTCAAATATGGATTATATCATGACACTGGCAAGACTATGGTTACATTTAAAGATGTTGTGCCAAGCATGACAACTTGCACAACATCTCAGCAGCTTTTGAAATTACATGTTTTTTCACTTCCTGAAAAGTAACCGTTTTAGACATACGTGAGTTTCATCGGGCAGCGACGATATGTATAAAGTAAAAATAATGTTTCATAGTTTGGAGTGGATGGATTGGTTCAGTAAATGTCGCTCTGCACGTCAGTTTGAGTCACTCTGCGCTGTGTGTTTGAAAGCAAAACATGCCAAACATTAGGCATAGGTTTTCTCCAATCTCATTTCATAACGAATGGAAACGTTTGAAGTAACATACTGTATGATAATCCATATTTTTTTTTCTAGTGTAGTATTACTGAAGTGTTCCTTTTTAATGATATATAGGCTGCCTGCTATCTATTTGTTATTATTTTATGCAGCCCTATACATAGGCTATTACAATGCACAACAAACTTGGTGTTCATATACAGTATATTTAATAATAATTTTAACCAGAAAAATCTAAAATGTATTCCCAAAAGTGCAGCCCTATAGTTTCTCTTGATATCAGCATGTTCACATGTTTATTTTTTATTTTTTTACAGGGTCCAGATGCCACTGATGAGCCCTGCTGACTTCAACATTCACAGGAAACTCTGTAAATGAACATAGTTAAGTGAAAAATCAAACACTTTGGAAATGACAGGTATGTTCTATGTTTCAGGAATGGCACAAAGTTGTGTGACTGTTCAAGCCTCTGTCTTTAGATTTGTCCTTTGTTGTGTATCTTTGGATTATGTTGTGTTGTAAAAAAATCCAAATAATTTAAAAGCCATTCTTTTTTAAATCTCATTCTTTTGTGCAAGGCTCCTCATATGGCCCAATAGCACCTTATAAGGCCATTAAGGGAGGGTCTTTGTCTTTCTCAGGTGTGAACAGCAGTAATATTAATGGTTCAACGCCTCCCTGTATAAAGCTATCTTACACAAAACATGTCATTGTCATGATGAGTGTGGAGAGAGAAGGAAACTGAACAGAAAACTTCTCAGGAAAACTGGGAAATAATTAATTAAACAACCTTAATCTGACAGCGACAGGACTGAGCACATTTAGGATGCGAAAGGCCCAACAAATTTAGGACCCAGTGTTCTGTGCAGTGCTAGTTTTTCTTTGCAAGCTGTAGTTTATTTTTGCTTTTGTTTAAGTAGATCATTTGTGACTCCTATTGGTGTAAAATGGTATTGCACTGCTTAACAGAACGCAAGAGGAAGAACGTAGATTAATAGAAGAAGAGACTCGTTCTGTGATCTGTTTTGGATGCACGCTGTTGTTGCTGTCAAATCCTTGGAGTAGTTACGATCGTAAGTTATTCATTTCATATTGAAAATAACTGTAATAGCATGCTGTTGGTTTAACTAAAAGTTAGTTGCTATTAAAAGTAGGGATGAGGTACCAAACTCGGTATTAGAACGGGCCCAGGTGCTGAATTTTGAAAGACCGCTGTATCGATAAGCTTGGAATGTTATTGGTTCTGCTGTTGGTACTGGAGAAATTAAGAAAATACACATAGGCAACTATTTATTATTCCTAAGACGTTATCTTGAACATGTTTATCTTGCCAGCCATTTCTATATATAAACTATATTTTAATTAAACCATTTTTAAGCAAATTTGCTATTCGCAGTTCAGAAGAGAGAGAGAGAGAAAGAGAGAGCGATCTCTAAGCGGAGCCACAGCATGCATAAAACGACAGCCCTTGCTTAATGAGTGACAATGAGGACAGAACTAAACATTCAAACGTGGTTACACTTTAGATCTAGGATATTATTCTAATTTAATTTTAGATTTCGGCTTCCAAAGATTAGAAGAAGAAGATATTTGAGATAAAACCGTTAAAACGAAGATCACGTATCTGTCCAGCGCAACGTCCTTCACTTCACAGTGCTGCTCTGTCAGTTCTTCAAAACCCAAACGTGCCGCTCAGAATCAGCACAATCGGCGATTGTTGCAAAATGCTGTCTCTACTGTTGCTTGATCAAAAAATGCCTATTAAAAACACAAAAACCTGCGCATGAGATGCTGTTCACAAGGCACCGAAACGGACTGTAACAAGACAAGAAGACTGCTTTGCCTACTTTGGGCTTCGTGTGTCCTAAACTATCAAATATACATCAAAATGTCAAAATGACCAGCTCTGAGATTCACTTAAACACAATTATGTCTTAAATGGAAGTAAATAATAAGGAGAAAATGATGGTGCTTCAGTTAGCCTACCTATAGACCCCTTTGCGCCGACGTCACAGTTACGTCACGGCGCTAGCTGGAGGCAAAACAAAGTGAAAACTGCAGGCGGCCAATGCAAATCAGCACAGATTCGGCTACATAATAAGGAGCTTAAAATACTTTTATTATTATTAAATATCATCGTATTGTGTTGTTTGGTGCTAGTATCAATGTAAAATGAATATGCTGTATCTGGACATTTTATTTCTAGAAAATATTCACATGATTAAAATCGCACTGTAATGTCACTGTTTACATTGTCGGCGCTGGCTCGGCAGAACTGCAGATCGTACACACAAGTCTTGTACAGGACTATTCAGCACATAGTTAGGCATCTAGAGATTTATATGCCCTCAGTTTCTCTTTACGATCGGTTTCTCTATAAGGTAGGTGTCGAAGTCAGGCCACTCAACCGAGGTAATGTTAATCCTGTCAGATCGTCCATGCATTGAGTGAGCGAGCGTGTAGGCGGCTACGGGTTCGGCCAATCTGGTTCTGTCCGTTAAAATTAACTTTTGAAAATAACAATCGTGGTCCTGGACACTGAGTGACCTTACACATTAAGATAAAATCTGATTTTCTTCAGTCATTGTTAAAAAACAAGCTAATAAAACTTGCTTACTTGCATTAGTTAAGCGGCCAGAGCGCTCATTCTGCCTCCACCTAAGCTCCGTCCACATAAAAACGTCACCGTGTTTACCAACTGTAAAGGGGCTCTATTAGATCCGCACTATGTCTTAAAGGGGCAGCAGTCTCTGCTGACGATTCAGCCATTAATGCAAATCAAACAACAAAAAAGGCAGAAAAAAATCCCTCACAGCACTTGAATGAGTAACTTTAGATTTAATAAGCATTAATCTATCTATGATAAACTTTACAGTGCTATTTTACATTAGCATACATACGATAAATTAGATTTATTTTCAGACAGAAAATATTACCTAAAAAGTAATGTTAGAAGACCTTCCTGAAATTAAAGCACTGTGTATATAATTTTTATCTTTGATTAATTGTATCCTTGTGTTTGTACTTGTGTCCTATCTTTTGTATATAAAACAATAAAAGCCTGCACACTGCTGCATAACAAATAGATTTTTTTCTTCATTTTGTTAAAGCATTACTTTTTTACCTTTTTTTACATTTCAAAATATAAAGTTAATTATGTTCTTAATTCTTAAAAAAAAAAAACACCAAAAAGAACCGATAAGAATACCGTTAAAGTACCGGATCGATAAGCAGTATCGTAAGAGTAGTAATACCGATAAAACCTTTAACGATACCCATCCTGAATTAAAAGGTTTAGAAATTGATGTTTGATAATGAAAGCTAGCGCTGAGCTATACAAGTGAAGCTGTTCTTCCCTTTATATTCTCCGAACACGTTTTAAGATTATAAGGCATATTGGTTGTTTATTTAGTTGTTTAAATGTGTAAATGGATGTTTGAGTGTGAACAATATCCATGACATTTTTTGTGGATTACTTTGTAATTTGTATTTCTGTTTGTTTCTTTTAGTTTTACAAGTAAAGTAAAGTGTGCATCACAGAAGCACAAAGAAGAATGTGTGATGGAGCTTTATTTGTCTGCTTGTGGACAACCAGACTCTTCTGGCCGGCAACATACCAGGGGCTCTTAACACGTTACGATTATTGAGTATTTATGATTATAATTGCTTAACGATTGGCAAACCTAAGAGTGCGAGCATGAGTCTTACATAGGGCGGACCTAACCCTACTCTAGGTACGCTTAGCACGCTGAATGAAAAACTTGACTGAGGGAACGTTGGTATCAGTCTCCTGCGAGGCAAAGAGCGGAGGCTGGTAACCAAGGCAACACTGAAATGGTGACAAACCGGTAGCAGAGGAAGGAGCGGAGTTATGGGCATACTCAGCCCAGGGAAGTTGTTCAGACCAAGAAGCAGGATTGCAGAAAGCGATACAACGTAGGATGCGACCGACGATCTGATTCGTACGTTCGAGCTTGGCCGTTGGTCTGTGGATGAAAACCGGACGAGAGACTGAGGCCCCGATCAGTTGACAAAACTCCTTCCAAAAAAGGGAGGAGAATTGAGGACCCCTATCAGAAACAATGTCAGAAGGAAGACCGTGAATCTTGAATACCCTGTCAACGACAATTTGGGCTGCTCTCCTTAGCCGAAGGCAGCTTAGGTAGAGGAATGAAGTGAGTGGACTTTGAAAAAGTGGTCGATGACCGTGAGTATAACAGTGTTCCCTTCAGATGGGGGAAGACCTGTAATGAAGTCTAAAGCGAGATGAGACCATGGTCTAGACGGAAGAGGAAGGGGTCGCTGCTAGACTTGGCCTGCCCACAGACAGAAGCAACAAAACGACGGATGTCACGCTCACGAGTGGGCCACCAGAACCTTTGACGAATGGAAGCAATAGTACCCCTAACACCTGGATGAGCAAATAATTAAGATGAATGCCCCCATTGAAGGACAGCGCGATGTGCTACTGGAGGGACAAATAAAAGAACCCTTGGACAAAGGCGAGGAATGATAGCGTGAGAAAGAGCGCTTCTGATGACTCCGTCTCAATTCCCCAGACAGCCGAACCAACTACCAAGGCCGGAGCAAGGATAACCTCCTGTGTTGGAACTGCTTCTGGGGAAGTAAACTGTCGCGAAAGAGCATCGGGCTTGAGGTTCTTGGAACCGGGCCGATAGGAGATCGTAAAAATTCGAATCGGGCAGAAGAGAGCGCCAAGCAAGCTTGCCTGCATTGAGCCTCCTTGCAGTGCGAATGTATTACAAATTACGATGATCTGTCCAAACAACAAACGGAACAGAACAACCCTCTAACCAATGACGCCACTCACCGAGAGCCAAACGGATAGCTAAATAGCTAAAAGTTTGCGATTACTGACGTCATAATTGTGCTCGGCGGGAGACAAGTGATGGGAAAAGCGCACAGGTGGACCTTCTCATCGGACGCCGAAACGTTGGGAGAGAATGGCTCCCACGCCCACCTCGGAAGCGTCGACTTCGACGATAAACTGTCTGGTGATGTCAGGAGTAAAGAGAATAGGAGCAGTAGTAAACAGGGATTTGAGTCGATCAAAGGCAATTTGAGCAGAGCGTGACAAAGAGAATTGAGCTCTTGGCCGATGTGAGAGCAGAGAGCAGGGTGGCGACCTGGATAAAGTTCTGAATAAAACGGCGCTGAAAAATTAGCGAACCCCAGAAACCGCAGGAGCGCGACACGGGAATCAGGAACAGGCCATTCGGTGACGGCACAAACCTTGGTTGGATCCATCGCAATCCCCTCGGAGGAAATAACAGAACCAAGGAACGTGACGGACAAAACATGAAACATGCATTTCTCTGTGTTGACAAACAAGCGATTCTCAAGAAGACACTGGAAGATCTGACGAACGTGCTGTGTATGTATCTGGAGAGAGGGAGAAAAAATTTTAATGTTGTCCAGGTAAACGAAAACAAAAATGTTTAACATGTCTCTAAGGACATCGTTAACAAGAGCCTGAAACATGGCAGGAGCATTGACCAGGCCGAACGGAAGAACGCGATATTCAAAATGCCCTAAAGGTGTATTGAAAGCTGTCTTCCACTCATCCCCTTCTTTAATGCGGACGAGATGATAGGCATTACGAAGATCAAGCTTTGTGAAGATCTTAGCCCCCTGCAGGATTTCGAAGCCGGATGACATCAGAGGCAAGGGATAACGGTTCTTGACTGTGATGTCATTCAACCCACAATAATCAATGCAGGGGCGTAACGTACCATCCTTCTTCTTAACAAAGAAGTAATCGGCCCCGCAGGAGAGGATGAGGGAACTATGGTACCAGCTTCGAGCGAGTCAGATAAATATTTCTCGAGAGCTTCACGTTCAGGCGCTGATAAAGAATATAATCTTCCCGGGGAGGAGTGGTCCCCGGAAGAAGGTTAATGCAGCAGTCATAAGGACGATGGGGAGGGAGAGAAGTGGCCTGGGAATGACTGAAAAGCACCTGCAGATCATGGGACTCCTCAGGAACTCCGGACAAATCACCGGGCTCTTCCTGAAACACAGAAACAGAGGACACAGGAGGAGAGGCAGACACTAAATTTATTTGCAATCAATTTACATGACATGGTAAATTCCAAGAGAGAGTGGAACCCCTGGCCCAATTAATCTGTGGATTATGTCTTGACTAGCCAAGGGATGTCCCAAAACAACTGGGGTAAAAGGGGAGTCAAAAACTAAAAAAGAAATGTCCTCACGATGATTGTCGGAGACAGTGAGACTCACCGGAACCATGGAACGGCGTACCCTGGCGAGAATACTACAATCGAGACGCAAAACCAGGGTAGAATCTTTCAAGTCAATAAGGGAATCCCCTACCGTCAGCCCACGTCTCATATCGACAAAACTCTCCTCGGCTTTTACTGGACAGGATGACTGAAAGTGGGAACGCAGATCCACAGTACATGCAAAGACGCTCGGTTATCCAACACTGGCGTTCTGCTGCAGAGATCGGAATCCTCCCAGCTGCATAGGCTCCATCTCAACGGAGGCAGAGGCGGATGAGACAAGTGCAGGAAGGAGTGATCTCTCCAAACCGCGAGCCTGGCGGCGTAATTCCGAAGCACTTCTCTGTGCGGATGGCAAGTTCAATCAGAGGATCTAGGTGTGAGGGAGATTAACAAGCGAGGATCTCGTCCTTTAAATCAGCATTCAATCCCTCTGAAAACGGGCTACTAAGGCAGGCTCATTCCACTCACTGGAAGTTGACAATGTGCGAAATTCAACAGAAAAGTCTGCTACAGATCTCTTGCCTTGATGAAGTGAGGAGAGGAGTCGAGAGGCTTCAGCACCATGGACAGAGCGGTCGAAGAAGTGTAATATCTCCTCCTCAAATCGTCATGACTGTTGAGACACTCCGAGCCATCACTCCAGGCAGCGGTCGCCCATTCCTGAGCTCATCCAGAGAGAAAGAGAAATGACGAAGGCGATTCGGGAACAGTCCTTGGCATAGGTGGTCGACTGCAAGGAAAAAACAACCTCACACTGTGTCAGGAAAGATCGCCACTCGGCTGGCTCACCAGCGTAACAGGGCAGATTGTTGACCCTGGGCTCTGGGGATGCGTGGAGCTTGGAAAGGGGCGCTTCAACGCCGGAGATGCAAAACCTGTTGGGTAAGGTCGTTCACCTGGGCAGCGAGAGATTCCACAGCGCGATGGGAGGCAGTGAGCGGCCCAGCATGGTTCTCTGCAGCTCAAGGGCGGACTGGAACTGACTTTCCTTTGCTGGATCCATGAACTGGCCAGAGTATTCTGTCATGATGAGTGTGGAGAGAGAGAGAGAGAGGACCCAAATGCAACGGCAGGTTAAATGTCTCTTTAATAACTCAGATGGCCGTAAGGCAAAATCAGAAATCAGGAGCCGACAGGCGATATTGAACAAACAGAAAACTTCTCAGGAAAACTTGAACACAGAAGAGCGTCTGCACGTGGCTCAGGAAATCTCCGGAGGATGCAAGAAGGCGTCCGGGTAACAAGTGAACAGTCTTTAACAGTAGTCAGCTCTCGACAGCCAGAGACAGGGCAAGCAGAAGATGATCAATGATAGCAATCAGGAGACAGCACATACCATTCGGGACACGACAGGACTGGAGAACAATAGAGAAACATCAGGTACGTAACACACTTCAGAAATACTCTGGCGGGGAACAAAGGAAAAGAGGGAGAAGAAATAGGGCAAGAAATCAGAAGGAAGAAAGATGAGAAACAGCTGAGCAAGAAGAGAGAAAAGGGCAAAAAGAGAAAGGAGGAAAATGACCAGGAGAGGGAGTAAGACGAAAAGGAAAAGAAAATAGAGGAAGGAGCCCTGAAAAATATTTTGCTGCAAAGTGTGGTCTAGCAACTCTCCGTTGGCTTTCGAAGTGGAAAAACCAAACTCTGGTCCGGCCAATCACATCGTGTATAGAGTTGGTGGGTGGGCTTAACACAATGACGGCAGAGTTGTGACGGTTCTGCGCCGTGCTTAATTTTACATAGGTGATTTCCCTGATACTTGAAAACAAACAAGATGCAGCTGGCAAACAGCTGTCTTTTGATTTGGCTTTGGCCGTGACTCGGATGACTTGGAGTTAAGAGAACATCACTTAAGTCATTCTTAAAAAGGAAGATGTGTTCAGAGTTTTGATGACCGCGATACGGCAAAAGTTTAATATATCAACTTGCTCCGCTGGAGGGAAAATGCATTGGACTCACTCATCCACAGCCGTTCGTTGCTCTGGTTGGTTGTGGCACTATCCTATTGCGTGCAGAGGAATATTGAAAGACAACCTTTTATCCCGCCCTTCGGATTGAGGTAAGCCAATTGTGAGTTCCCAGACCTAACATCTTGATAGGTCTGTCTTGCCAGGCTAGCCCCGACTCATGAAAGTCATACAATTAAAAAAAAACCCCTTATTGTCTTATTTGAATGAGTAGTCAGGAAAGATTTTCACATAGTTTTGGAGCAAATGCTCTAGGCTATGTGATACAAATTTAAAAGTCTTGTGGAGAAATTATAGAAACAGATTTTAGAAATAATCAATATGGGTTTCATGACTCTTTATTTCAGTGACAACAAACCAAGCATAAACATCATTATCTCAAAACTACAAACTTTTACATACATGCTGCTGACATATTTTTGTAGCAGAGTGTAGGCTGAATACAGTGTAATCAGACTTTAGCCATGAATATGTCACAAGACCCCAGAGGGTTAAAGGGGCAATAGTGGCCCCAAAGAAGAGCAAGGAAACATCTCGGGTTACGACTGTAACCCTCGTTCCCTGAGAAGGGAACGAAACGCTGCGTCGAGATTGACACATTGGGGAACGCTCTTAGCGTAACGCGTCTGAAGCATGAATGAAACTAGTCCAATTTCGATTGGTGTTGCGTCATGACGTCACTCGTGACGTGGCATGTGACGGTGAGCGGAAGCTTATATAAGGAACCCCGGAACAAACAATGTCAGCTTCTGATTGGTCGAAGCAAGTCGTTTAAGGGCGCGAGCAGTATGGCCGAGGGACGCAGCGCTTCGTTCCCTTCTCAGGGAACGAGGGTTACAGTCGTAACCTCGAGACGTTCCCTTTCAAGGGAACTCCCGCTGCGTCGAGATCGACACATTGGGGAACGAAATGTCCACTGCGCCATACTGAGAGATACGTCCTTGTGTGAAGCAGACTGGCACACTCAAGACGAGAGAACCCGTGACCCCGGAGTAGAGGGTAGATCCAGACTGTAGTGTTTTATAAACGTACTGAGGGGAGGCCCAGCCTGCGGCCTCACAGACCTCTTGAAGGGAAACACCTGACAGAAGAGCTTTAGATGAAGCCACTCCTCTCGTAGAGTGGGCTCTTAGCGCCAGAGGTGAAGGCAAATGACGCACCTCGTAGGCCAGGGAGATAGAATCCACTATCCATCTGCTTATAGTCTGTTTAGAAACAGGAAACCCTCTCTTTGGAGACCCAAAACACACAAGTAGCTGGTCCGATTTCCTCCAGCCTGAAGTTCTACGCAAATAAATCTCCAGGGCTCGTACCGGGCATAGCAAATGTAGCTTAGCTTGCTCATCCGACACATGCGGTGGAGGATGAAAGGCCTGAAGAATAATAGACCGTGCCACATTAGATGGAACTTTAGGCACATAGCCAGGTCTAGGATGGAGAATAGCCTTGACATTTCCAGGAGCGAATTCTAGGCACGAAGGAGCCACAGATAGGGCTTGCAGGTCCCCGACTCTTTTTAGGGATGTGATGGCCAACAGAAATGCCACTTTAAAAGACATAAATCTCTCCAAAACCTCCTCCAAAGGTTCAAAGGGTGCCAGGGATAACCCCTCGAGAACCTCAGCCAGATCCCACGTGGGGACTCTGGAATGCACGGCAGGCCTCATCCTCCTAACTCCACAAAGGAAACGTACAATAAGAGGGTGTCCCCCCAAGGAGTCTACCACTAAAGGCGTGTGGAAGGCCGCTATGGCCGCCACATAGACCTTTAACGTAGACGGGGAGAGACCGTCAGAGAATCTACACTGGAGGAACTCCAGCACTGAAGCCACTGGGCAGTTAACTGGGTCCACCTGACGTTCTCTACACCATACCTTAAACACATTCCATTTTAAGGAGTACAGTTTCCTCGTGGAAGGGGCTCTAGAGTTAAGGATGGTCTCAACAACCTCAGTTGAGAGACCGGCATTTAGGAATTGGTCCCCCTCAGGGGCCAAACCCACAGTTTCCATAGTTCTGGCCGCGGGTGAAATATCGAGCCCTCGGCCTGGGAAAGGAGGTCCCTCCTGACTGGTATTTGCCACGGAGGGCCTGCCAACAGAACCATAATGTCCGAGAACCATACTCGGGCCGGCCAGTATGGGGCTACTAGGAGCAAACTGATCCCGTACCTCCGGACTCTCTCTAGAACCCCTGGGAGCAGAGCGATCGGGGAATGCGTAGCAGACGCAGCCTCGGCCACGTCTGTACCATGGCATCCAGTCCCAGTGGGGCAGGATGCGAGAGGGAGTACCAGAGCGGACAGTGGGAGTTTTCTCGTGAGGCAAACAGATCCACCTCCGCCTGGCCGAACTTCCTCCATATTAGTTCCACCGTGTCCGGGTGAAGCCTCCATTCCCCGGGCCTCAGCCCCTGCCTCGACAGGATGTCTGCTCCCACATTGTTGACCCCAGGGATAAACATGGCCCTGAGGGATAGACACTTCCCCAGGGACCACAGGAGAACCTGATGCGCCAGTTTGCATAGGGGCGCGATCTCAGGCCCCCCTGACGATTTATGTAAGCCACCACTGACATACTGTCTGTCCTCACTAACACATGATGACCCCTGAGGTCTGGAAGAAAATGCTTGAGGGCCAAGAGAACTGCCATCATCTCCAGGCAATTGATGTGCCACAGAAGATGTCGACCTCTCCAAAAGCCCCTGGTGTAGCGGCCTTCCAGAACCGCCCCCCAGCCTGTGAGGGAGGCATCCGTGGTTATTATCCTTCTCTGACACGGTGCTCCCAACACAGGGCCTAGGGACAGGAACCCGGGTTTCCTCCACATTCTCAAAGAACGAAGGCATCTGCGCGTTACTTTGATCGTGCGGAAAGGATTGCCCCTCGGGGAAAACCCCCTGGTCCTGAGCCACCACTGCAGGGCCCTCATGTGCAGCAGGCCAAAAGGAATCACGTTGGACGCTGCTGCCATGAGGCCCAAAACTCTTTGGAAGTGTTTGACAGTGACGGCCTGGCCTAGCCTGAGACTCCCTACTGTAGTCAGAATGGACTGCACACGAGCAGGAGACAAATGTGCCCGCATCGCGTTTGAGTCCCACACTACTCCCAGGAACGTAGTATCTCTGTTGAGGAATCAGTGAGCTCTTCCTGACGTTGAGTCTTAACCCTAAGCACCTCAAATGATGCAGAACAATATCTCGATGTTGAACTGCCAGTTCCACGGACTGAGCCAGAATGAGCCAGTCGTCGATGTAGTTGAGGATGCGGACACCCTGAAGTCTCAGAGGAGCAAGGGCCGCATCCATACACTTCGTGAACGTGCGAGGTGACAGTGCTAGGCCAAAAGGAAGAACCCTGTATTGATAAGCCTGACCCCGAAGGCGAACCTTAGGAACTTCCTGTGCTGAGGAAGGATGGAAATATGGAAGTAAGCATCCTTCAGATCTATCGTGACAAACCAGTCCTCGGACCTGATCTGATTCACAATCATGGGTATGGTCAACATTTTGAATCTGTATCTCCTCAGAGACCGATTCAATACCCTGAGATCTATGATGGGTCTTAACCCTCCATCCTTTTTGGGAACTATGAAGTACCGGCTGTAGAACCCGGTTTCCCTGTCCCTGGGGAGGAACTCGCTCTATGGCTTCCTTCACCAGTAAGGACTGAACTTCCTGTTCCAAAACCTGACCCTGCTCTGGACTGACCAGTGTGTGAACTACCCCGTTGAACTGGGGTGGGCGATAATCGAATTGAATTCTGTAACCCTTTTCCACAGTACGCAGGACCCACTGAGATATATTTTGAAGGCCCTTCCAGGCGTCTAAATAATCTGACAGGGGGATCAGTTTCTCGAGACTGACCTCTGGTGTTACACTCAAGATACTTGAGACATCGGTGACCTGAAGCATTGAGATGGCAGGAGCTAACCGATTTATTATTTCTGCAGGCCTCGTGAGAGGGAACGCCACTGACGGTGCCGCCGTATTTACGGGCGGACATCGCCAATCGTGTTCGCTGAAAACCGATGCGCCCTGAAGCGCACTTGGCGGCGGGGAGCACACATCGATTTCCTGAGGGCTCCGTGAAGGAGCGAGCTGTCGACACTCGATCACGGAGGGGATCACCCTCAGAGGCCTGCGCATCGCGTCAGGACCTCTTCGACGAGGCCTTCCTCGCCTGAATGACAGTCCTCAGATCTGCCTTCGGCTTGGAAGACCTCGCCTGAGAGTGTTGCCCCTGGCCCCAAGCCTTTTTCGGGGGCACGAGAAGCAACACTCTCCTTCTGCCGCTGCAGGTGTGAGGAGCTGGCGGCGGCCTCATGCGACTGCTCCCTGGCAGCAGACCCATGAGACCGTGAACGACGGCGGGGATGAGGTGTTTGAATGCGGCTGACTGTCGTTTCGACTCCTGAAACCTCTCGACGACAATATTGACTGCGTCGCCGAAGAGGCCAGAAGCCGAAATCGGGGCATCGAGGAGGAATGCTCTGTCTTTGTCCCTGATGCTCGACAAGTTCAGCCACAAATGTCTCTCCGTGGCTACCAGTGCTGCCATAGAACGGCCATGGACGGGCCGTTCTTTTGGTAGCCCGGAGAGACAGGTCAACCGCTCGACGCATCTCGCAGATGTCGTCGAACGAGACCTCCCCGCTGTCGTCCACCTCTTTCAGGAGGTCGGCCTGGTACGCCTGCAACAGCCCCATTGTGTGCAGACACGCACCAGCCCGACCTGCCGCCATATATGCCTTCCCAACCAAATTTGATGTTACCCGGCATGGTTTGGAGGGAAGCGTCGGAGCCTTCAGGGATGACGCAACGTCGGGTGAGAGGTGAGTTGCAAATGCCTCTTCCACCCGCGGCATCATCCCATAGCCCTTCTCTTTGTCCCCCATGATAGAAGCGTACACATTAAGGTTGGGGCTTGATATACGCGAAGAGAAGGGCTTATTCCACGATCTAGATACCTCGGTATGAAGATCAGTGAAAAATGGAAGACTCCGGCGTGAAGGTTGTGGTCGGGACTGCAGGAAGCGCTCATCTAATTTACTTTTTTGCGTCGCTTCCTGCTTTCTGGGGGCCATTCAATGTTTAATTTCTCAACTGCCCGAGTCACAACCTCCAGCAGCTCCTCAAAGGCAGGAGACTGTGCAGATGGAGTTACACAATCTCCTGCCCCGATGTTCGAATTATCTGATTCCTCAGAACCAGGCAAATCGAACATCGGACCCTCGTCGCGGGCGGAAGAAGCCGCGGGGCGGGCTTCCGACTCGCGAGCGGGGCCGTGAGAACTGGCTGACGAATGCTGAGAAAGGGCAGAAGCCGTCTCAACATCGTCCACCAGATCTCGTTGCGATCCCCATGAATGCAGGCGGCGCGCTGCCTCGACAGACGCGGGACCTGATCCACGGGGAGCACGCACCTCGCCTGTTTCATCGAACAGGGCAAGGCGAGAGCGGAGCGTTCTCAGAGGCATCTGATCACAGTTAGCACAAACAGCGCCCTCGAGCGCTGCTCGTGCATGCTCCACTCCCAAACAAACAACACACAGCACGTGAGTGTCACCCTCGCTGAGATAGCGTGGACAAGGGGACGCACACTGCCTGAATTGTCTCACACACTCCATCAAAATTACCTTTTATTACCGACAAACAACACTTTCACACACATATAACGCTTGCTGAAGAGCAGAAGCTGACATTGTCTGTTTCCGGGGTTCCTTATATAAGCTTCCGCTCACCGTCACATGCCACGTCACGAAGTGACGTCATGACGCAACACCAATCGAAATTGGACTAGTTTCATTCATGCTTCAGACGCGTTACGCTAAGAGCGTTCCCCCAATGTGTCGATTCGATCACACAGCGGGAGTTCCCTTGAAAGGGAACAAGACTAACATTCTACTGCATCATGATATAAAGACAGTAAACCAGTCCACAAAGAAACTACAGAAATAACCTTCACCTGTGCTTACACTGATTTTAATTTTGAAAATTACATCTGTTTAATGGATATTAGTGTAGTTATTTCACTTTTGATGACAGCAGTGGAATCACTAAAACGGAATGAGATTAAATTGTTTCTAATGATGATTGCATCATTGTGTGTTCAGTGAGGAAGGTTAAATGTAAATATTGCAAGACATCTAGTGTCATAGAATGATGTTTGTGACAGTTGCTGGTGGCAAATGTATGAACAATTTTACATTGTGCCCTTTTAATACATATTTCGGTAACACTTTACAATACGTGTGCACTAATATGCATTAATTCACACTTAACTAATGCACAGATAATAATGAGTTAATGTATAACTAATAAAGAACTAAATCATTAATTAATGATTACTGCATCAGCAACTAATAAAGAGTCTATATGATTAATAGATTAAGTAATACATGAATTGCTATTAATTCAATGTGTCATTGTGTATTAATTCCTTAATAACATATTTTATTAACTAATAGTGTAAATTAATGTGTTAATTACCACAATTAGTCAAAGCTATGCACTTCAACTTCCAGTTGTCTGCCTTAATTAATCATTAGCTAATGATTTGCAAAGGTATCATTATGTTATGACTTTACTTGCTGAGGCACATCATTATTAACTAGTCATTTAGTAATTGTAGTAATTTGCACATGAATTTGCATTAACAATTAATTAATTAATCATGTATTAATGCATATTAGTGTACTGTCATATTATCTGGAAGTTGAAATACAAGGCTTTGGCTCATTCTGGTAATTAACATATTAATTAACACGATTAGTTAAAAAATGAGTTATTATGGAATTAATCCACAATTACATATTTAATTAATAACAATTAATGTATGAACTAATACATTAACCTTACAGACTCTTAATTAGGTCCTAATGTGGTAATCATTAATGAATAGCTTAGATAATCATTAGTTACACATTAATTCAGTATTATCTGTGCATTAGTTAAGCATGAATTAATGCTTATTAGTGCACACGTATTGTAAAGTGTTACCCATATTTCTTCTAATCTAGAGCATGTTTGATTTAGTTTAACCCAAAGTGTTAATTACTAAATTAATTAACAGTACTAATGTGTAGTTAAGATGCTAGAAAATTCATGCAGAAATTCATATGACATAGTTAAGGTTAGTTCTTCATTAGTACATGTCTTAACCCGTCATTAGTTCATAGTAAAGTAATTATTTATTCAGGTATTAGTACATGATTATTCATGTACTGTTATTGTAAAGTGCTACCAAATTATTTAATTAACCAAATTAAGTAGCAAAGCAGTACAGCGCAAGCATCAGCTGGTGGAACGCTTCAGACACTCTTACTCTTTTGTTCTCAACATACACATAACACAAACCACTACCACCACCTACTGGCCAACATATAGAGAAGAACACAATTCCTTCTAAAGGGTTCTTCCTTTAACTCATGCTTGTATTTTATAATGATCTGAATGATCATTGTATTAACACTAACTACATTTGAAAATGATCTTTTTAGTGGCCAATTTTAGAAGTAAAACTAAATGCTCTAAAAACTCTATGCTATATAAAAAGGCATGAAGGACATTGTTATATATATATATATATATATATGTATATATATATATATATATATATATATATATATATATATATATATATATATATATATATATATATATATATTGAAATCATATATTTAAATGAAAACTATCCCCATTTCAACAACATCAGCATTTTCTAGAAATTAGTCTTAAGGGCCAGTGTAAATTAGGTCTCCTGACAAATGAGGCACAGAGAGATAGGATACAGTTTCAATAAATCTGAGGCAGTGCTGTGCTCAGGGCTTCTCTCAAATCTCTGGGGCTGACCTATCTCTCTCTCTAGGCTATGTAATGATCAGGAACAAACATCCAACTGCATAAACAAGATTTCAACATAGAAATTTGAAAGTTTTATGGAACCCTGGTGGAGACTCCTAAATAATGATAAAATAATGGCAAAGGTTAATGCATCCAGTCTAGAAAGCTCGTATTTGTTTAAGAGTGTCATGTTGCCATGCATCAGCATTGGATGTGTTAGGGTGCGATTGAACAGTAGTTGATTTGATCTGCTTGCAATGAAGCCACTGCAATTGGGTCTGACTCCTTTTGAAACAACAAGGGTTCTTTAGTGCTGATATTGACAACGCATCATCTTACTAATTTGCCCTGACAAGTAGGCCAATGTACACGGGTAAGACAGGTAATGGAGTCTCCTGGAAATGCTTCACTAAAGATCAAGTTCAAATGGATTCCTGGTTAGTGTCCATTTAATGTGATTTCAAAAGGAACACGCCACAATAAAGTGCTGCTTAAGGTAGGAAAATGTGTTTAAAGAACAGCAAACTGAGATCAAGCCTGAAGCAATGGAATGCAGAATGAGACTCTAAAACAGATTAATGGACCATTTGTCTGTATTATTTAGAACAAAGCGGAAACTTCCAGATGCAAGATGATGAGAAGAAAATAAGTTGGTGGCAGCTTATTTCATATACGACATTAAGGTATCATTGACTTAAATATAACCATTTTGAAGAACAATAACTGAAGTTAAAAGATACTTTAAAAAAGTCACAAATTGTAATTACAATGTAAAACACTTGAAAAATGTGAACTGGGATATGTAATTGGGGGCCGTCACTAGGCAGGGCAGTATAATCCAATTTTCTTCACCCCCTATTTTTACATCGCTCACAGTTACTAGCTAGTTTCTATAGGTGTACATGTAGAGCTCACTGTACGTGTCACCATAAAGTTTTTCAAAAGATGCTACATATTGAGATGACAATAATTTCTTCTTAGTAAAACATTCATAAAGAATGCATGTTTAATTGTATTTAACATATCAATCCAGGTTTATGTACATTTTAGCACAGATAAGTTCTATGTTTGTCTGTTGCATTGTTTTCTCGTGATGTTTGGACA
>JAQIUQ010001757.1:60000-213937 GCA_030378365.1 Hybognathus amarus | reverse complement strand
AATATTCTTGGTTCAGTTACCTATTGCTAAATGGGTAAGGAGAGACATTGCTGGTTGAATGTAACTGTTATAAGGGAGTGGGAGATGTGAGACCATAGACTTGGTTCTATGTCTGGGTAATGATTGGATGTTGAGATGTGGTGCGAACTCAAAAGTAGGGTGATGACGCAAGCTGCAGAGGGCGGGGTATAAACTAACTTAAACGATTGAGAGAGTGCAGCATAAGTCACCAGAGGGAAGTCTGGAAGATCCAGTTATAAAAATAAGTAAAAAAGTAAACGGATGAATGGTGCACGTGGGTAAATCATCCATGCATATGAAAAAACGCTCCACCTGCTACTTGGATAACTGTGGCAATTCCCAGAGCTAATACATGCGGACGAGCGCCGACCTCGGCTCTCCTCTCGGTCGGGTATCGGGATGATGTCATTTATCAGATTCAAAACCCATCCGCGGGCCTCGGCCCGCTGGCTCGCTTTGGTGACTCTAGATAACCTCGGGCCGATCGCGCGCCCTCCGCGGCGCGACGACTCATTCGAATGTCTGCCCTATCAACTTTCGATGGTACATTCGGCGCCTACCATGGTGACCACGGGTAACGGGGAATCAGGGTTCGATTCCGGAGAGGGAGCCTGAGAAACGGCTACCACATCCAAGGAAGGCAGCAGGCGCGCAAATTACCCATTTCCGACACGGAGAGGTAGTGACTGAAAAATAACAAATAACAGGTCTCTTTCGAGGCCTTGTGATGTGGCATGAGCCTCTTGCTAGAATCAATGGGCCGAGGGCACCAGTGGAGGGCAAGTCTGGTTCCTAGCTCACAACAGCGCATACTAAATTTGCTGGAGCTCGAAAGCTTGCAAGTTCGCAACCCCTCGGGAGTGGGAGCCCTGTCCCAGACCCTGCCTCACAGCGCCCCCCCGGATGCCCGTTCTAAGAGTGTGAATTCCCACCATTCATTGTAGCCATAGACAGTATAAGAAAGAAGTGGACACAGAATCGATCTCATCCGGGAACTCCATCTGAGACCGATTGAAGCCCCGCTTCCTGGCGATTTTTAGCACTTCCGTCCCCCTGACATCGAAACAATCAAACAGAGCTTGACTGACGTAGATGTGACAAGGAGCAATCCCCTGTCCTGTCTCCTTCTAGTGCTGTGGCACTGAAAAATCCTGAATCATTCCCTTCTGAAACATGCAGGAGGCGGAGAGTGTGAGAGCGGAGCTGTTGCCACTAAGCCAGGGAGCAGGAGACACTTTTGCTCAGGTATTCTGATCAATCATTCTTCTTTGTCATTCTGCCTCCACATTTCCCATTGCGACGCAAGCTTCTTCTCCTGCCAGTACGGTAATCTCCACTGTCCGACAGAGTCGCTCTGGGTATGATAAACGACAATCAATAGCCTACTTTTACTAAAATTGCTTCTCAGGGGACATGGTAAGCTCCAAGGCAATGACATTTGTACATTATCGTGTTTTCTTTATAAATAAATAAAGGACAAATGGGGTCTTCAAACACCTCAGATGTAAATTTACTCGCTGTCAAAGTGACGCCAAAATGAATGGGAGTCTAACGCAGTAAAATTCTGTACAAGATGGCCGATCCTGATGACTTAGGGTTTCCGGTCGATGGATTACCCCTTGGTTGTAGCATGATTAGTTAAATGATTCTTGTTTTTCTGTTTACACACTTGGTTATATGTTTAGTATATTTCTGTTTGTTCCCACTGTTTAAATAATTTATGTTGGTATGAGTTATGGAAATATGGGGCCACGTATATAAAATGTTGTGTAAAAACCTTGGAACATTGTAAATTTACGATATATTACTTTGTATGTGTGCTTCAGAGAGATGAACATGGGCACCAACACACCTGCAATACAAGCCTCTCAATAGAATCAATAAAGTGCGCAAAATGATTTTGAAATTGTGAGCTCAATGGTTTCAGATCTCCGCTTTGTAAACACTGCCTAATTAATGTCATTATCATATAAAAGAGCACTGTAGCCAACATCCAAATTCTTCTACTTGAGAGCCGTGACAGCAAGAATTGCAAATATACCTGCCACTCTCTGACTCTCATGGAAAAATCAGTATGTCTGCTGAGACCCTGAGGTGAGCCTAAGCACTTTTAATTCAAAGAACGTTTATATCAATATAAAAACTGGTGTAGATAAGTCTTGGGCATGACAGTTTTTGAACTTTTCTTGCCTTGACAATTAGCATTTCATGAACAAACTATTTTAAGTTGACTGAACAAAGGGACATTATTGAGGACAGTGAAAAGGATAATTGTACTTAAAATCATGTTGCCTTTTAGCCTGACTTCGTCACTAATGAGAATGGTCTGACCGCTCCATTAAGGTTTGATTTGTGGTGTTAAGCAAACAGGAGAAAACAATTATTGGCTCAATTGGATATCGGTAAGTTCTTCAACAATGAGCAGGCAGTAAGTCAACTCCTTTGCATAGGGCAGTTTTCAACAACAGAACTTACTTATTTTTAGAAAGTTAAATAACGAGTGTTGCTTCTTTTACTTACTCCTCAATGAGTGCAACCAAAGGAGAAACCACGACGACCACAGGCTTTTCATTACACATCTTCTTAGTGACCATCAGAGCCAGCTGTATAAGTTACACTTTTCCCGAATCATGTGGGAAGGACGGCAAATATCTTTCCGATCCACAAGTGCCTTGATTGCAGTTCTCTGTTTGTCTATTAAAGTTAATGTGCTGTCGATTTATTTTACAACAGACTGTATGAATTCTAAGCGGAATCTATACATCTCAGTTCCACAGCTGCAGTCATCTCTGAGGGAAATCAGTTAAGGCGCTCGTTGAAAATGTGATGGATTACTTCCAGATCAGATGCGGTCCATCATCGTATAAAGCCCGCCCGTGGCAATTTGATTGGCCCGATGATTTCTGAAACTGGAATTATAATTACTCCTCAATTTATCGAGTTTCAGATCCAGAACTTCCTGTCCAAAAATGTTGAGGGCGGAGTCTCAGGCTGGCATCCAGGCTAGTTGCCTTTATGTATTTTTAAGTGTGACAAAATAAAAATAAAAATGACAATGCTGTTGCGTTATTCCACTTCAAACTGTATGATGTTCTTTTTGGAATGAAAAATAAAAATATTTAGTCTTTTCAAATAGTTCAAGTTACTGAGGAACTTGTCAAGTTTAAAAAAAAGTCTAGGTTAAAGCCAGTACTGATTTGCGTTGTGCTTTGTGCGAACAATTCAGTTCAATTTAGCTGCTGAATCACTCGCAAAGCTCCTGACCAGACTCGTATCCTGGTATCTGTGTAGATCAACTGATTCATTTAAAAGAATTGACTAATGATGAATTAGAAATCTAAAATGTGAACTCTTGATATTATAAAGAACTGAATACAAGGAGATCTATATAATTACAAATGACTTGCTTTTGTGTTAATGCCATCGTACAGAAGAGAAACTGGCAATTATCTTAAACATTACATGATCTTAAACAGCAACAAGCAAACCCAAATGTCTGAACAGCATTAAATTCAAGTGCTAAAATATCCACAGTAGCAGTAGTTTGAAAGATTAGTTTGATATTAAGAACAGACAATGACTGCATACTTGTTTATGACTTGAGCTTTTGTACGGTAGAAGGAGAGATACAGAAGCCGGGAGGCGTTCTCTTGAGCCAAACACTGATCTTTGATCAGCCTCAGTGAATAATAGTGAAGTTTATACAGTACACTCCACTGATAGAAGATCAGACGTGTGCACCTGATGACCCTGATGGACCCCGCAAGAATCGGTCTTTATTCCCAGACTTTCTCCGGACTCTGCACTTACCGGCACTGAGAGTGACGTCACGTCGTCTGTCGAGCAAGAGCTCAGAGAAGAGACAGAGCGAAGAGGACGCCAGCACAAGCACAGGCAGAGAAAGGAGACGAGAAGAAAGGAGACAGAGCTCAGAAAAAGCCGCTTGCTTCCTGTTATCGGTGAGGTTTCAGAGTATCATGTCCGCCTCAGATGTTCTCCTGAAAGTCCTGAAAAGTCAGTTGTTGACATACAGGAAGAGCTATGGTGCTATAAACATTAACGTGGACAGTTCAGTATCGTTTGGTGTTGAGAGAATTGGGTTAAACGTGCACATAGGTATACATTGTCTTTCTTGAAGGGCTGCTTATGATTTCAGCTTTGTCTAACTTTCGCATATTGTGTGCAATGTTGCTGTTTGAGCATTAACAACATTATCAAAGTTACAACGCTTCAAAGTTCAAAGCAAATTAATGAAGAAATCGTTTTTTAAAGGTACTGACAGACAAACTGGCTAGTAGGCGGAGACACAAGCTTCCTCCCAGAAAGTGACATCGCTAACCCTGAAATTTACATTAACCCCGCCCGTGGAACACGCAAGTCCATGTAGAGAAGAGGAAGAGCTGTTGTATAAGCTGTTGTAGCTTTAGCGTCCTTCTCTTTTCACATGCAATGAGAAAGTCACTCTGTGTGCAACTGCACAACAGTTCCTCTTGCAGGCGACTCTAGATTATCCTGACAGAATATGTTAATTTAAGATAGTTAACTCCACATTAGCAACATAAATTCATCAACTAACCATTCAGAGATCCATCTTTTTCTGACTCCGGTTTAAACATAAAATGCAGAACAGTTTAAGCTCCGCCCACTGTGGTGAGCTGCAGCTCATTTACTTTAAAGGGCCAGACACAAAACGGTGTGTTTTTTGCTAACCCTTAAAAAGTGGCAACTTTAAAATGCTATATAAAAATATCTGTGGGGTATTTTGAACTAAAACTTCACATACACACTCTGGGGACATCAGATATTTATACATCTTGTGAAAAGGGCATTGGACCACCCTTAAAGAGAAACATTGGAGAAACGGGACTTTTATTTTTGTTATTTTGTTTTCAATAGCGGTTTCAAATAGACACTCTTTGCAGGCAGATTGAACAAATGTAAAAAAAATAATTGTGATGATTCTTAGCCGCCAGTGTTTTAAAGAAAAAGGTTGCCACCATTTTCACAAATTTTTGGTGAATATTTTAAATATCTGAACATGCAATAAGTCAAAAGTTATCAGAGAGCACAAGTGTATTCAGACTGTTTTAAGAAAGTGTTATCTCTCTAAATACCCCCTAAGTGGCCTTTTGTTTCATTAAGTGTTATCTGCAAGCTACAGGTTGGAAAAGTACATATTTTCAGTAGTACTGTAAGATTAGAAGTACATTAGAAGTGCAAATTACATTTCAATTTAGCACACTTACTTTTCAGCATACCATTGAATGTACTATCCGCAGGAAGCCGGGGTTTGGGGACGAGAACCAGTGTGTGTGAAAGTGTTAAAAAGCGAGTTGGGATTGAGTGTTGACATTAATCCTCTAATATGGTGCTCTCAGTTTTATTTTTGGTCATGGTTAAATTTAGAGTCAGTGGCTGTAATTGTGGTGTGTAATCGTTTAAGTATGTCAGTCAGGGAAACTTTTAAGACACGTGGAGATCCTTCTTTAAATATTTATAGTAGTGATGTTATAGTCTCAGACCAGATGTGTGTACTGATGTCTGCATTCAAATTAGGAAATGTAATAAAAAAAAGATTTGGGCGATCAGGGCCTTGCTGAACATTTCTGCAACTGATCTGTTTCAAATAATGAAACGTGATTAAAGCCAATAATGACTTACTGAGAGACACAGACACTTCACATTACATTAAAAGAGACACACAATTATGAGAGTTCGGACACAGCTGTAGTTACCGACATCATCCAGACGTTGTTTTGTCTACTACTGCATCTAAGAGACACTGTCTACACATAACAGCCAACTCACATGCAACTACATTTAACTTTGAGCCAGACTTGACAATGTTTTCTGAACTGAGAACATTTTAATGTTTTACTGTCTGTCAACAATTTGCAATTATTTTAAGTCTATCATTTGATCAATATTACAATTTCTAAGCAAGATGTTTTCTCATAACATGTATATATGAGTCATATTCCAGAAAAAAAAAAAAAAAAAAAGTTTTATTCTGCATGGAGCCAGTCATGGTCGCCACATGCTAAGATCACATGACCAGTCATGTTATGCATTTAAGTATTGAGTAATTATGTTAATGACAAAAACAATAATAATATTTTTACTTAATATTTAGCCTCTTCCTCCATTGATGCCCATTCTTGGGACTCATTACTATTTGGTCTTGCATGTACTATAAATGTAAAACTTACACACACACACACACACACAGGAAGTGGAGGAAATGCCACAGAGGGTGTGTAATGCCATCTCTGCTGTGTTTTTAAAGCATGTCTGTCTATTGATAAGGGCGGATGTAAAGCGAGATAAATGTAAAATGGGGTGAAAAAACAATGGTCAAAACATTTCAAATTTGGAAAGTGTTTTTTTTATAGGCCAAATTTTCAAATTGTGTTTTTTGATAGGCCTATTACAATTAGAGTTACCTTAATATTTTAAAGATTCCCTATTATGCCCCTTTTTAAAGTCTTGTTTTGAGCTCTACCAGAACAGGTTTTCATGCTTGAATGTTTAAAAACACATTATGTTGCCCTTATTCTCCATTGTAGCGGCTCCTCTTCTTCCCCTGTCTGTCAGTATCGCTCTGTTTATTTCCTGTCTCCGTGAAGCCCCTCCTTCTGGAAAGGATCCATGCGTCTGATTGGTTCGGAGGCTGGATCAGTGCTGCTTTGTGATTGTGGTCGAGCGCTTTCGAGATGTGTTTGGGGAAATGTCCCGCCCCTTACAATACCCGCCAGTTAACCACACTACCAACTCACTCAACCAGGCCCCGCCCCTTTATTTGCGCATTAATTATTACTATAATGAAGACTACAATGGAGGCGTTTTAGGGATTTCAGAAGAGAATAAATCCCTTTGGTGTGACTTTGCTCAGAACAGCAACATTACACTAAAGATAGATGTGAAAAGCACCATAGGTCCACTTTGGCTTCCTTTGTAGGAGGAAATAAAGAAAGTCAATGGCTACTGTTCAACTGTTTAATTTACATGCTTTAAAATATCTAATTTTATGTTCAACAGAAAAAAGAAACTTGTGCAGGTTTGGAACAACTTGAGGGTGAGTAAATAAGTGACACCATTTTTAGTTTTCGGGTTTGAGAAGCTCTTTATGTGGGTCAGAATGTACTAGTTCAGCTAATTGCAATAATATTAATTTTACATTTTAATAGTATTTTTTTCCCAACTAAACCATTGACTTTAGTGTTGTTAGCATCATGCTGAGCTACATAAAAACATGACTTTCTGAGATAAGAACTATTTTTAAGGATAATATATTGCTTGACATAAGACCACAAATGGGCTTTTGCAGAAGTCAGAGACCCATGGCAATTAAAGCGGAAAACACCTTGCTAGAACTATAATTACAGCCTTATTTAATACACCTGTTAGAAAAGCTTTCTTAAACAATTAGTTGCATAACATCTTGCTATATTAATGGCCAATCCACACACAAACACTCATTGAGGTGCTGCTAATCCACTTTAACATCTCTGTCCCACGGTAAGCCCTTGTAGTCACAGTTCAGGTTCAGCTCAACCCCTCTGACATCCACGCTATTCGCGGGCCTACTGTGAGAGTGTGAGGAGTTTCTGCTCACAAAACCACGGTTTGATCACACAGGTGTTTGCGTGAGCCTTTATGAAGACTATAGGGTCTCAGATGAACCTAGACATTGAGTTAATCCCTGTTCGGTGAAAGCATAATCACTGTAATTATCTTGTCACATTTTTAATGGAGCATAAAGCCAGACAAAGGGTTTCTGAGACATCCTCTCACATGCAGAGTGTGTTATGTAACATATGATGAACATTATGGATTCATAAGGATACACTTCGAGTCAAACAATGGCTTTCTTTTTTGCTGTTTTTGTTAATATTAGGGACTATAAAGGGACTTTTATCTGACCAGGAAGAACTGTTATTCTCTAAGGAAGCCACGTGGTTAAACAGGGGCTAGGGCGGCATATCTCATTGAAAAAGACACACGAGGTGTGTTCACCAAAGCATTGTTAGCCAACTATGGTCGCAAGTTCTGTTGTTATCAGACAGTTCAACAGAATCGTGTTTCCCAAAACCATCATTCCGACATTGTCATACGTCATAAGGAATCCTTGAGTGTTAAACAAATGACAAACTAAAACAATACCCTTTTCAAACCAGCTTTTTAAAAAAAATACTTGTGTGTTTATACAAAAAAACGGTTATTCCATATAAAGCAACGCTGCAGAGAGAAGTTGTGCTTGTTGATCAGTTTCCAAGCCAATAAAGCTTGAAAGGCAGAAAGTTTTACTGGCAATTTGTCAATTTTATAATCACACATTAGTAAAAAAGAAAAGCCCTCATGTTGATCCAAAATAAAAGTAGGTATACAAATTCCACAAAGAAGTTTTATAAAAAAATAATAATTTAACCAATTAATTTAGAAGGTATTATTTAAAGTAGAGAAATCTAAAAATATCAAGGCCACCACTTTTAAGCGAATTTATAACAACAGATTTACGGATGTAGTGCATGCAATTCTTCCATTGAAAATGAAATAAATATCTATGATGTTTTATTGTCTTGTATAGATGAAGCAACGTAGGTTAGTCTAGAAAGTCCTTCTGCTTTTGCACAGAAGGATGCTTCCTCTATTAAGGGATTTAAAGGACAAGTCCCTTAATAACTTAATGTACATTAAGGTACAGACCTGAGGCATTTGAAAACAACTGAAATACTTTTAATTGCCTGATGAACCTGGCTGAGAGATATTTTTAAATAAGGCTTTGTCATCCAGCTAGTTGACCAATTAAAATACTTCTACCAGCAATATGACTTCCTTCTAGCTTTCTGTCCTTAATAAAATGACAGAAGGCCTGTGCTACAATAAGAAAAAGATATACTGAGACTGGACAGCCCTGCCGAATTCCTCTTTCCAGAAGAAATATCTGGGTTGTACCATGTCCTAATTTCACTGGGCTATCTGCCTCTCGCAAACTAACGTTTTCATGGCATTACACAAATAGGGCCTGAAACCAAAACACTCTAAATTAAAGAAAGACTCAATAGCATAAAAGGCCTTAAAAAAATTAAATAAAATAAAAGATTTAAACTGTCATCCTCAAAAAGATCAGAGTAATCAATGAGGTCGAAAACAAATCTAATATTATTACAAAAGTGGCGGCTTTTCATAAAACCTGATTTATTTTCATCAATAATGGAGTTTCAAAATCGACTTTAAATACCTTGAGAAAATAAAGTTTGTAATCATTATTAAGGAGGCTGATGGGTCTCCTCCAGTTGTCTAATAAACGTTTTAGGTTTAGGTATTGAGCAAATGACACCCTGCCTCTTACTTGTTGTAAGCAAGTTAAGCTCTCAACGTACACTTCGAAGGAGGAAAGGGATTACCTCAAGATTTAGACCGTTATCCCGTCGTTACCAGGCGACTCTCTTACTTTTCAGTCGAGAAATTGCCTCCTTAACCTCATGAACAGTAATTGGTGAATAAAAAAATAAAAAAAGTTTTGATCCTGATTAATAGTATTTACATAATCAAAGGTGCTTACAGAGAGTAACTAAGTCAGTTAGATTCAATTTAGAAATAATAATTTAAATAAAATTAATAACAATATTGGGAAATTTCAGAACATACCCTCTCAATATTTTATTGACAAATAGTAATTGCACTTAGCCCTATTTTCAATAATAATAAGATGTTAGTTATTACTCCAACACTTGCGTGACATCATTAACCAACGTGGTTGAAAGACCAATTTTCGACAACACGGTTTTGGGAAACTAGCTAGTTGATTTCTTCAACGATGCATCATACTATGGTAGTTAAGCAGCGAGTTACGTCGCTATACGGGAAACACCCAGGCTGTGTTCAAAATCGCCCCCTATACCCTTAAACAGGGCACTATTTGAGGGAACAACCATTTGTAGTGGTGTCCGAATCCATAGTGGATGTTATCGAGTGCACTCATTCAATCCCATAATGCACCAATAACAAGTGTACAACTGATGTACACTATACCAACATGACATCATGACTTTTAGCGTAAACATACATGCCACTTTCAAGTCAAGTGGAGTGTTATCTATACGCATTTTGAGCTATTCGCGTGTATGCGCGTATGTCTAAGTCATTAATGTCCGAATGATTCCGCGTGTATGTACACGCCGTTAAATGTCCGAAGCGAAACAAAGCAAAATGTAGATCTACATCTGGGGAGCGATATTTTTTTCCTGAGGATGGTGGGGAGACTCATAAATGGTATTAACCCCAGTGACGGGTAGGTTTAGGGACGGTGTTAGGGTAATATATTTATATACAGTAATGTAACGTTAGGTCAACGGCGTTCATAAACACGCTGAAAAGCGGTTATGCGTGTTGATGGCACGCCAAAAATGGAAAATACGATTGGCGTGTCATACACAGATCAGTCTGACTATACGGCTAGAGAGTACCCATAATGCACTGTGCCGAATGAATTCCCGCTTCTGACCAGAAGAAGGCGCCGCAGCTGAATTATACAATCATTTTCCAAACCGCTGGTCCAATATGGCTAATATCCTACAGGTATGAATTCCTATTTAGTTGGAAAGGAAACTGTTCAATTAAGGTTAATAGATGCTAGTTTTCAAGATCATTTTTTCATCTTACTTCTGGAGCTGCCTGTTTTCTAAGGAAGAATATTTTAAATTTAAATTTTGTGTTTTAAAGCCAGGCTAAATCAACCAGCTCTGTGAAGCAGTGGTTTGCAGTGAAGTTAAGGGCCTTGTTAGCCGTGGAGAGGAGTAAAGCCTAAAACGCAGACAGCAACAGGTCTGGGGAAAAATGTTCCTGGGACAAATTGTTTCAGGTTAATTTCAGTGGAAATGTGGCTGCACTTGTATTGTGTTATGAATTGCTTTATGACACATTTCAGAATGAAACGAAACCAACCTGGCATTGCTCAATGCATTTGTGTATGTCGACCTCCATCCTGGTACTTTCAGCAGTTATAAATTAATGAACAAATGGTTTTATATTAAAGGGGTGATGAACTGAGAAATCAAATTTTCCTTGAGCTTTTGACATCTAAGAGGTCATCATATATATAAGAAGATCCTGTAAGTTTCAGAACTGAAAACATCCTTGTTAGTTCAATAAAAGCTTTTATTGACACCAGTCTCAGCAAACGACTCATTTTTAAAAGTGGGAAACTATGACGTCAGCGGGGTTAAAACACCACCCCGCAGAAGAAGATCAACGCCTGCTTCAACACGGCCGGTTTAGCCCCGCCCACCGATTCAGCGCATTACACGCATAGCTAAGTAGCATAACATACATGCTTACCTCGAGAATGACAAACCGGATCGAGCAGAATATTGTGCAGCGCCTGGTTGTGGAAGAAGACAGTCGCTGCATAAGCTTCCTCTGGATTCCAATAGGACTGCATGGATAAACTTTATTTTAATGACGTTCCAGCTGATGAGGTAAAACATCGTTCGTCTGTTCGCTTCATTTCACTGAGGATTGTTTTGTAAACAAGACTGGATTTGCAGAGCGATTAAGAGTAAAGAACGGTGCTGTGCCGTCTATATTGGATCTGACAGGAATGGTGCAACACAGCGGACTCTGGGTCGAACATGTATGGGAGAATCATTCCGGTCGCCATTTTACAACATTGGACATTTTTCCCCACGTGCTCCGACAGGTGAGTTAAACTCATTATGATATGCAAAACTGTTATCCACTCACAGCAGTGGGCGTTTATTTCCAAGTCTTCAGTGTGAGCACGCCCATAAAAACCAACCGTTTTTCAGGTAGGCTCAAAACCATGGTACAAAATAGCCTATTACTTATTCATTTTGATGTTTTGAATCCAAAAACCAGAGCGAACGTCATAAATTGACCTCAGACAACAATATAATCACATTTAAAAAGCCAGTTCATGACCCCTTTAACAAGAAAATTCGACACAGATGTTTCATATTGCATTTAAGACCAGCTGATAAAGCAGTTTCTAGCATCAACCGAAAGGGAGTTGGTTGTTGTTCTCTGGCCTTCCTTCACCATCACATCAGAGGGAAAGACGGGCTTGACCTTGAATGATGACATCATCACACTGAAACTGTGACTAATCAGCCTCTTCCTCTGCTACTTTAACCTCTCTATTCCTTCACATATCAGTGTTTCCCTCCTGACCTCACTCCTTATTCTGTCATGTCTCGTCTGTTTTTCCCATCAGCTGGAGGAGGTTTCTCCAGGAGCTTCTAGACGTGTCTGTTATCCCCATCAGCACGGCTTCTGTCTGGCGCACAGCGTTTCAACTTTCAATCTCATAACACATCCTGCCACTAGACACTATACAAATAAGCCAAAGTTCAAACACTTTTGTTATAAACCCTTGTGTGGCAATACATTACGACTGCTAATATGATTAGATATTGTGGTTGTCGCTGCAGACACATGCTCCCATCGCTTTCGCTTGCTAGATATTCTAGTGAAATCACAAAACAAAATGCAAATTTGTCCCCAATCCTGAGTCCTGATATAGGACATGTCCATGATGTGCAGCAGTCAACAGAACAACACCATCGGGCCAACTAATATTAGCTCAACCCAACATTTATCCACTAATCCACAAAACCCAGTAAAGACAGTGGTTGATGTAGGAATTAATTTGGTCAATTAAATGAAATAAGTCCCAAGCTCATCTGAGCTCTTGAATGAGACACAAAGAATAATTGTTACGTCAAATCATTGTGATGAGAACCTACTTTTATATTGAAGATCATGCCTAATTATTATGCACATGCCACTAATTCACATTTCTCAAAACCAGGGGTGTTTCACAAAAAAAGCTTTGTTAGCCAACTATGATTGCAAGTTTCGTGGTAACCAACGCAATTCAACAGTCTGATGTTTCCCAAAAGCACAATTCCAGAAAACATTTTCAAAGAGCATATACATTCTTGTTAGTATGTGGACTTTGCTCTTAAGCAAAATAAGCTAACATGCAGCACAATTTATATCTTTAATTCCATAAAGATAGATCATATTTAATTCAGAGTGTTTTAGTTTGTCAAGAGAACGAAAGCACCAGTTTAGAAGTGTGTGTATGTGAACCCGAGACGAGATGGAAAACATATCGAATCAGACATATTGGAAATAAGGCAAAAAAAAATTAAAAAACAGAGAATAAACATGAAAAATATCCCTCAGATGTCATGTTCATTATAGTAACATACCCATGCTAATTTTGACAATATCTCCAACGATGCATTGTAGTTAGGCAGTGAGTTACTGTACTTTGTTGTGTGGGAAACGCCAGCCCATTCTCATCCCAAGGGCGCCATCATACGACGCTTTTGCCAAAGTGTAGACATCCAACACACATGGCACCCTTTAAGGCGGGAATACACGGTAAGAATTCTGACGGTCGGAAGATCGTATGTCCAGGCACACTTTACGAGTGAGTTTATCCAAAAATCGTACGGAGGCAGTGATATACGTTCTCGAATTTTACGACCTTTTTGCTTGTTTTTAGTAGCAATATCTGGCAACATTTTCTGTCGGCATTAATAAATAAAAAAAGCTTAGGCTGTAGACAAACTGTAATTGCTTTTAGGAAGATACAAACGTAATGATCATCGTGACGTGTAAGAATCTGTAAGAAATGTATAACACTATCAAAAACAATAGCATAATAGCCTACAGATGTTTCAGAATTCAGAATTTCAGAATTCACGTCTTTCTATTAACTTGAATTAGTCAAGTTCAGATAGATTGACAAATTGGCTCATTCAACCGCACACACCTCACAAATCCAAGCTGACAGCTCCCGAACTTTTCGACATGTTTAAAAATGATCGGAAGGTCGAGAGGTGCTCGGCTCGTATCTTCCTCGCACATGATACGAGCTGCGACATGCGAGCATAACCGATTTACACGCAATTTCTCCCGAGTGAAAAAATCATCTGCGAGCTCGTAAAACATAAAAAATCGCCGCCTCCTAGTGGTTCTAACCCTACCCCAGACCTAAACCTACCCATACTCTGTGTGTGTTATATTGACACTAAAGGGTGCCATGTGCGTTGGATGTCTACGCTTTGGCAAAATCATCATATATGACGCCTCCGGATTAACCTGACTCCGCCAGATGGATTTGCTCCGCATATCCATCTGGAAACCTTACGATTGAAGTAGTTTTGGTAAGGGCGCGAAAATACTGGTTAGCTGATTGGCCTATGTTGGTGATAGACGGGCCAAATCAACCAATCAGATGAACGAAGCACATGACGTACTAACTTGCTGCTGCAGGTAAAGGCTCGTTAGCTCAGCTAATAAGCAACATGTCGGCAAAGGATATTTGCCGTTTATGTAACTACAATTTGCGAATAAAAGGCACCATTTCAGCTGCCCGGTCCATATTTCACAAGAAGGATGCAAGAGAAAGCATTAGCGAGCGGCTAAAGGAATTAGGACTACCGCTGTCTGAAAATGTTTCTAGATCGCGTTGCTTCCGCTTGATTGCGTCACACCTCATCCCGCCTCAAAGTCAACGCTGATTGGACGTTCGTTTGGTGAACTGCTCCCAAATTTTCTTTAACGGAAAGTATCCAGACTGATCTGCGAGTGAAACCTTGAAAGCTTCGCGAGATCAGGATGGCTCGACGAGGCTACCTCACGGATAGAATGCGTTGGAAATGCACACCAACACACCTTCGACCTGCCAATCTATCCGTCAGAACTCCAATTTAAGAAACACCATTGGATTCACATGTCCAAACGCCATGATAATACCATGGTTATCTTCCATAAAAAGAACCTAAATACAATGGATGTTCCAAAAACAGCAGTAAAATGTTACAAAGTAGAAATACACGTAGTATAATGGGACCTGTTCAAAGAACTATGGAAACACCACAGAAAAACATAGCCCCAAAAAAGTATTTTTTTTAACAGACCCCTCGCACACTTTCTGCGTCTCTCTTCAGCGGGCTAAAGTGTGCTGTAAAACTGAAGAGAGTTTCAAATACCTCACCCTCCCTTCAAGCTTCTGTGCATCCTCACCAGGTTTTGTGCTGCTAATCTCTGATATATCTGGTATCAGTTACTTGTGACCTCCGCGAGCAGTACGAAATGTGATCACATTCAGCTTGGGTTTGTGAAATGTCTTGCACTCTTCAGTTGATGCTGGGTCAGTGTGAAACTGTGAAATGACCTTTGAAAAGGCTTGACTTACCTGAAAAAGACAGATTATAACCACACACACACACACACACTTTTATATGAAGCTAATTACAATGACTGCATCAAACCTTAAACCTAATCCTAAAATAAAACTTAAACAGGTATAATTTTAAATATGAAAGAGTTCAGATGCAAAAGCCTCTAAATGCCGTTTGAAATTTTCTTCTAAAATGACCATTTTTATGAAGCTTGAATATTTAAATTCAGTAATTTCACTTAAATGACAATTAATAGGTAATCTTCATTGCCATTTAAGTGAAATTACTGAACTTATATATACAAGCTTGATAAAAATGATCATTTTAGAAGAAAATTTCAAATGGCACTTAGAGGCTTTTGCATCTGAACTCTTCATATCACTTTTACCTTGAAGACATCAACAAATGTTGGCAGGATTTAACTTATGACTAAAGTGTAACAGTATAGGTGAGTTAATTCACAACACACACACACCATAAAACATGGGTTTTTCATGTTTTTCATGTGAAATGACATTCCAGATATAACATTTTTTTACTGTACAAACTGCATATCCCATTTCCCAAAACATACCAACCTACCTCACATAAAAAAAAATTCTGCATTTTTACATTTTACTCAAAGGACATATCTTAGTATGATTTATAAGCTCTTTTCCTCACGGGTACCAAAACATTTCCCCAAAGAACAAGGATTTCGGATCTTGCCTTCATTTGTCCCCATAAGGTAGGGTTTACCAGGACAACACACACATCTCCAAAAACTTCCACCGTTTATCATCGTTCTCTCCTCTTCATTTTGCCCTGCAGCCGTGTGTGTGCCAGAATCCCCGATGATAGAACTAGATCTTTTTAAACTGGGCGAGTGCGTCACACACACACTCAGGGACAGGTTGTCCCACAGCCCGCCCAGATTAGACCCGAGCTGCCGGCAGTGCTAAAGTTAGCGCTGTAATTAGCACGCAGGCTAATTAGCCCAGAGACATGCAGAGCGCACATACACACACACACACACACAAAGACGACAGTGATGGGGGGCAGCGGGTGCCAGTGATACACTACCTCCTTGTGTTTGTGACAGTTAAGGTTAATTTCAACATTTACTAATACATTATTAAAATCATGTATGTAATCGTGATGTATCTGTTAATATTTAATGGACCTGACCATACATGAACTGAAAATGAACAGCTGTTGTAAGAACAACTGATATTAAATTATGTGGTAAATGCTAAATTAAATGTTAAATTTTTTATAAAGCGTTACAAAGTAATTTATTTAAATAATACATTAAAAACAAATCTATAGCGGTGAATAAGAGACGACAGCAAGTTTAATTAATTTTTTTCTCCTTTGCTCCAATACATATATAAGGAGCTAGAAGCGTGTTCGGCCCTTCAGCATGTAGTTCATTTTTTTTTAGATTACAAAAGTTACCAAGAAGTTCACCATCTGTCAATCACTTCATAACAGTAAGTATCATAACAGCAGAAAAGAGTTAGGTTAAAACTGAGGTTTTGGTGGGGCAGATGTGGGCAAGCTACAGTGTGCCGGGTAACAGCATTTTGGCCATCAGGGAATAGAGATTACAATAGTAACCAGGAAGTTCACCATCTAGCAGTCACATCGATGTTGTGTTCTAGGTAGGAAAAAGCATGGAGAAAACATCACATGGACTTACCAACTGGGAAGTATAACACATGGAAAAAAGTAGGCCTATCTGTAGTAAGCCCCTACCTGAAAAGAGAGGTCTACAAAAAACAGCAACTGGAGAAAGAGCGAAGCTCTGTCTAGGGGAATACACAAGTTTTCAGTCAGCAAAACCGTGCTGTGGACAATACATCATATTGGATTACCATCAGGGAATCACTACATGCCAAAAAGTACACGGGCTGGCCTGAAATGGACTTACTTCACAAATTCTGTGCTTGGCATTGAATTCCTGGACATCTGTTCTAGGGGAACCCCTGCCTGTAGAAAAGCAAGGGCTGAACATATATGGTGATGGACTGGTGTGATAGCCACATAATGCAGCGCCATGCCCATCTCGAGGCTCAAGTCTGAAGCCAGTTCTTAAGTGGTCTCATACACATTGAGCCGAGCGGCGTTATGACCGTCAGAGGACGCCATATGTCTCAGGAGCCTCTGAAATGGTTTTAGTGGGGGTGCTGTTTTTCAGCTGAATGACTTCAGGCAATTGTCCTGGGGACTGAGTCCAACTACCGAGAAAGGAGATTCTCTGCACTGGGGAAAGCTTCCTCTATTCCTAGTTGACCTGAAGCCCCAATCGGCTGAGGTGTCTGAGCAACAGGTACCTGTGCACTTACAATTAATCTCAAGAATGAGCAAGGATCAGCCAGTCATCAAGATTACTGAGAATGCAGATATCCACTTTACTTAGCGGTGCAAGCGCCGCTTCTGCGACAGCCCGAAGGGGAGGACCATGTACTGGTATGCCTGACCCTTAAAACCAAACCAGAAGAAACAGTCTGTGTTGAGGTAAAAATCAAGATATTAAAAAGTACATGTCCTTCAGGTCTTTTGGTGCAAACCAATCTAGTTGGCAAACACATGTCAAAAAGTGCATTGACATCTTAGACGGGAGCCTGTGCAGGGCCCGATTCAAAACTTGCAGGTCTAACCCACCATATTTCTTCGGAACGATGAAGCAAGGGCTGTAAAATCCTGTCTTCATCTCAGCTGGAAGGACAGGCTTTATTGTGTCTTAATCCAAGAGGGTCACAATTTCCACACACTGGACAGGGGCATCTTTGCCTGCCACCGAGGTAAAGAGGATGCTGTTGAACCTGGCCAGGTGCCTGGCGAACTGAGTCACATAGTCGAGTCTGACTGTTCGGATGAACCTGTCGCCATTTCAGGAGCCATTGCAGTGCATCCCGACCCTGTG
The DNA here is from genome assembly GCA_030378365.1 of Hybognathus amarus. Classification (NCBI taxonomy): domain Eukaryota; kingdom Metazoa; phylum Chordata; class Actinopteri; order Cypriniformes; family Leuciscidae; genus Hybognathus; species Hybognathus amarus. The sequence goes on along the minus strand of JAQIUQ010001757.1, from coordinate 195,787 downwards.
GTTGTGGGTGCACTGGAACATCTACCCTGCTCTGTAAACCCCAACTGTAACCGAAGTGAACTTACAGGCCCTGGATGGGAGCCTAGAGTGATTTAGCCAGGTGGCAGTGTTCTGTGACTCGGTGGAAATGCTCCCGTTGTTGCCGCCTGCAGTGCTTGCCGTGGCCGCCTTGTGCATTGCAGAAGGACCGAGGCTGGGAGCGACTGAATTGACTCCTTCTCTGACTAGGAAAGAGAGTCGCAACTGCAACATTGGCATGGTCATGTTCTCAAAATGAGCCCATTAACCACCCACAAACTCTTTCGCAGTGCGGGAACGACCCAAACCTAAAGGGTCAGAGTTTGTGGCAGTCCAATGATGAGAGAAATCAACCGCAACCAGAAAAACAGGCGGAAAGGCATCTTTTAAAAATACTCTCTCTGTCCTTGCTTTTAGTTTTTTGGGAGAAAGCTGCTGTTTTAGCTCTCTGCACTTATCCGTGCCCAGGTAGAGAGACTGCTGTGATGCCCTGTTATCGCCAGCAATACTCAACTTCTTCCCAGAGGTGAAGAACGAATCTGAGTGGATGCACACCATCTCCTTTGTTTAGACCCGTATGTCCGGGGAAATTCCACTCGCCAATTCTCATTGTCCTTCCCTCAAATTATCAGAGGTACTTTCCCCCTTGGTAGAAGTCGCGTCCAGGGGGGAAATCACATTACACAGGGCAGAGCGAGAATGGCCGAAAAGGGCACTTTTGCTTTCACTACGGCAGGGGCTCATTCCTGCTGTACTCTCATTTTATACCTAATATTAGAGGTGTTTAAATCTGACTGATCCTTGAGTTCAAGAATCCCTTTCTCTACAGTAACTAAAATGTCCACGTTCCCACATGCTCTCTTAATGGTGTCACTCAGCCGAAACGTATCCAACAGATGAAGGGAAAATGAGAACGAACGAATGAATCTCAAAACAAGAGCCCGGGAAATGTGTGTGATGGTAATCAAGACCACAGCCAAAGAATGCAGAGTGAAAAAAAAATCTAACAATTACGACTCTGTTGGTCAGTAGGAAACTGACTCAGGTGCAATCAGCCCTCATTCACACATTAAATAGAGCTCTTTGTGGGTTCACACACACCCACACACACACAGTATCGTGCAGTATCTCTCAGAATCAGAGTATCAAGTGAATGAATGCACCTCACACATTCTCTCTGAATCATTGCAGATTACATATAAAAGAATACAATGAGAACACATTGAGGCATCAGGTAACATAGCGCTCCCTAATATGCAAAAACACACACTCGATTGGCCCACAATAAACATGCACGCTTATTCCGAATTCTCTTAAATTTTTTCCTCATTCCCAATCCCTCACAGTAATAGTAGCTCATGCCTCGTTTTTCCATGGACACATACCTGGTTGTGAATAGATGTGGCAGTAACAGATGGAGCTCCATAAATCACAGCAACAAAGAAGAGCGTGTGGCCTATAAAGTGAGCAGCACTGTGGGGAGGAGCAGAGGAGAGTCCCTGGTCCGGTCTCCAGATCACCCAGGAGGCCACAGGCCTCTAGAAGAACCACAGATCACACAAGAGGACTTCTTCTGTGTCCTCTTGGTCAAGGCTAGATTGGGTGAAACGATTGCTTCAGATATCATTAATATCATTTTTCCAAACTGGAAAAATTGTTTGATTTTATATTGAATAGACAGGTTTTTTCCTGCTCTCAAAGGGTTTGCATAATTTTGTACTGTAAATGCATTTAAGTGTAGCACGTGAAGCAAGTGAAGGCAGAGTTAAAAGTTCAATTCAGCCATGATGAGTGACAGGACATTTTATTTTTTGTCGCGTTGTGATTGGGTAGCCAAACCCAATAATTAATATTTTTACCATGATTTTTTGTGCAGACTATGCTAAGGCCAGTGTGATGTTTACTTCTGTGTCTGATCATGGTTCTATCAGCTGCTCTCCAGTCCAGCCAGAGGGGACTTTCCAAACTCAGCACAACCAAACCACTATTCTGCATTTCCTTTATCTCTCTCGTCACGGTTTGCTGTGGTCCGGTCATCTCCAGCGTGACCCGACAGTAGCACTCAGCAGAGAAACATGCTCTCTACAGTTCCTCCTCGAGCCCAGATTTAGACTCAAAGTTTCAGGCTGGACTCACACAATGCCGGCTTTCACCATCTGACTTCACGCATGACCGCAACATCTCAATGACGCCTTCGGCAGGATAATCTACAACCTCGCACACACACATAGACATCTGATGGAATGACATTCACACACATTCATGCAAACACAGCAGCGGCAAATCAAGTAATGTAAAGAGCTGTCAGTGCTGCATATGGCGTTTAGTACTGTAGCTCACTGCTGCCCCCTTTTTGGCTCCGTCAGGAACTGCTTTATCAAACGTATACATGATAAACATGACGTTGCCAATTTTGTTGGGATAATTTGCAGCATGAAGGGTTTTTGTGTCAGCACTTTTTTAAAAAATATTTAAATGTGTAATTTTAGGGATTAAGGAGGAACCCATGTAATATCTAGAAATCAGAACATTAGAGACTAAGGGATGGATAGTTCAGACCCAGAGTCAGTAAGAACCGACTAAGCAACCACACAGAACTTTCCACCAGAGAGGCTCACACTGAATCTGAATGTGCTGAACTTCACATTAAGAGCACAATGGACCAAGTTCAAATCCAGTCCTGCAAAATTCCACCAATTTTCACCCAAATAAGTGTGGAAAAACGAAAGAATCTGCAGATTCCGTCTGAATGGCTATATTTCGGTCAGTATATCCATGTAATAATACCATCAACAATCCACTTTATTTTGTGTCAAACCGACATGAAAGAGAGCAGTGCTGCTGCTCTTATATCAGAATAATGACAGCAACAGAGTTCATTCTGCAGTGTTTGATCACACGCCAGAGAACTGTGTCCCGGAAATGCCGTGCGATGCTCTATGATTCAAACCTCAAGTGGCGTGTTGAAGCTTACGCCGTGTCCTAACCAGACGATGCAGCAACACACTCTCGTTCCACACTGAAGACCCGTTCACACTGACACCGGTTGAGTCGGTAAGTGGTTATTTCACTCATCCGTGCCCTAACGCATATGAAATTTAAAATATCCACCCGCAACCTGACAAAACTCTGAGATTATTTTTTATTTTACAGCTTGAACCAATGACCACGCTTTCAGGTACCCCAGTGATCATGGCGGAAGGTCACGTGTCTGGTGTCTAATGGCCTGATCTGATACAGATGTGATCTGCGGTCATGTCCTTTAGCAGGAAAACAACAGATACTGAGCGGATAAATTAAACTCATATGATGAAGAGGAGCCATCTAGTGGTCACTGCATTATTTACTTTACCTAGTAATAATCTCAGTGCAATGCTCGATATCCCTAGTGGTTTCTTTTCTGGCTATCTGTGCTTGTTGTGCTTCAGAGTTTGTCTGTGCTGTCTGAGTTTAATACAGGAAAGCGGGGCGAGAGGAAAGGGGGATTTAGAGCACATCATGAACGCAGCTCTACAGAGCTCAATTTTGATGTGAAAACATTCCAGAGCGGGTCACGTCTTTAAAGAGCACTTGTCATGAAGAATCAAAAGATTCCTTGATCTTCTGAGAGTAAAGAGTTTATTGCGCTATGAAAACAACTGCAACTTTCTTCAAAATATCCTCCTCAGGAAAAAAAAAAGAACTTGTTCTAAATTTCCAAAATGTCCTGAGGTCAGACACACGAATACCTAAATATCACTCGCTGAGGTAATAATGAGGAAGCAGGAAAGAGCGCATTTAATCCTAAAGACTGGAATAATACATTCAAATGCTGTCAAAGCAATGCTGTTTCAGACTGTGTGTAAGCACCTACACCTCTGCAAGATCTGTCACTTCAGTCTGATCTCAATCATTTCATTCAAGAGTCATACTTCATCAAAGTTTCCTATAGACGCTATTTTAAAAGCTTCCGAATTTGTTTGGTAGGTCTCCCTTGACAGATCTACATACATCACTCCTTTTCTCAGTGTTTGAAAATGGTTTGTTTGAAGATTCAAGTCTCTCTGTAAACCCAGCCTTTCAGCAAACCTGCTCTGCTCTTGTTGGGATTAGTCTACTCTTCTTCTGATTGGTCAGATGGCCCAGTCTAGGGATTCAAGCCGATATGGATTTTTTTAGTGCCGATACCAATACCGATTTTTTTTTCTTAAGCCGATATTTGGAACTGATATATAGCAGCAAAAATATATATAGAAATTATAGCAGACTTTGATTCAGTGATTGAAACAAATACATTAATTGAAGTTTCACAGTATATAGAACACGACATTGAGTGCCCCGAGCGAGCTGTGCTCTTGGTATGGTTAGTCTGCTACCGCGGGCATGTTTTACCACATTTTAATATTAATTTTCACATTGGAAATTCATTTTTTAAACTATTCAGAATATATATTCGAATTTAGAATATTCACTGACAGCCCTAATACATACTGAACGGATAGCCTACACCTTAGCTATTTGCTCTCCCTAAATACAATGGCAGAGTTTTCCATTTGGACCCACAAACTTGCTTAGCTATATAGCACTCACCGGCCACTTTATTAGGTACACCTGTCGACTGCTCGTTAACACTTAATTTCTAAGCAGCCAATCACATGGCGGCAACTCAGTGCATTTCAGGCATGTAACCACATGGTCAGAAACAATCTCCTGCAGTTCAAACCAAGCATCAGTATGGGAAGAAGGTGATTTGAGTGACTTTGAACTGGTGGCATGATCTGTTGGTGCAGGAGGGCTGATCTCAGTGCTTCAGAAACTGCTAATCTACTGGGATTTTCACGCACAACCATCTCTAGGGTTTACAGAAGACTGGTCCTAAAAAAGAAAACCATCTCAGTGGCAGGCAGTTCTCGGCGGGAAGTGCCTTGTTGATGCCAGAGGTCAGAGGAGAATGGCCAGACTGGTTCGAGCTAGATCAGAAGGGCAACAGTGACTCAAATAACCACCCGTTACAACCCAAGGTGGGCAGAAGAGCGCGTACTTGAACGCACAGTACGTGACCAGCTTGAGGCAAGATGGGCTACAGCAGCAGAAGACCACACCGGGTGCACTCCTTTCAGCTCAGACCAGGAAGCTGAGGCTACAATTGCACAAGCTCATCGAAATTGGACAATAAGTAATAATAATTAATAATTCAGTACATTTATATAGCGCTTTCTAAACACTCTCAAAGCGCTTTACATGAAGGGGGGATCGTTCCCTCAACCACCACCAATGTGCAGGCATCCACTTGGATGATGCGAAGCCACATCTGTGCCGCCAGAAGCGCTCACCACACACCAGCTTACTGGTGGAGAGGAGACAGTGATGAAGCCAATGAGTATATGACGAAGATGATTCCATGCCATGGATCAACAGGCCAAGGGGCAAATTTGGCCAGGGTGCCGGGGTCACACCCTGCTACTTTCGGAAAGCATCCTGGGATCTTTTTGTGACCACAGAGAGTCAGGGCCTCGGTCTCTGATCGTCGTCAGAAGGACTGGTGCTATTTTTACAGTTTAGTGTCCCCCATCACTATGCTACAGGTGTTAGGACCCACACAGACCACAGGGATGACACCCTGCTGGCCTCTCTAACACCTCTTCCAGCAGCAACCTGGCTTTCACACATAGTCTCCCATCCAGGTACTGACCAGGCTCAGCCCTGCTTAGCTCCAGTGGGCAACCCAGTCTTGGGCTACAGGGTGATATGGCTGCTGGCATAGAAGATTGGAACAACGTTGCTGTCTGATGAGTCTCAAATTTCTGCTCGACATTCGGATGGTAGGGTCAGAATTTGCGGCGTCCACAACATGAGAGCACTGATCCATCCTGCCTTGTGATCAACGGTTCAGGCTGGTGGTGGTGGTGTCATGGTGTGGGGAATATTTTCTTGGCACTCTTTGGGCCCCTGGTACCAATTCAGCATCGACTTGTAACGCCACAGCCTACCTGAGTATTGTTGCTGACCATGTCCATCCCCTTTGATGACCACAATGTACCCAACTTCTGATGGCTACTTTCAGCAGGATAATGGCCATGTCATAAAGCTGGAATCATCTCAGACTGGTTTCTTGGAACATGACAATGAGTTCGCTGTACTCAAATGGCCTCCACAGTCACCAGATCTCCAATCCAACAGAGACATCTTTGGATGTGGTGGAACGGGAAATCGCACATGAATGTGCAGCCGAAGACGGAATATCGGCAACTGTGTGATGCCATCATGTCAGATATGGACCAGAACTCCCTGAGGAATGCTTCCAGCACCTTGTTGAATTCTATGCCACGAAGAACTGAGGCAGTTCTGAAGGCAAACAGGTACAACCCATTCTAGCATGGGGTACCTGATAGAGTGGCCGGTGAGTGTAGTTCCAGCACATAACAGTTATAGAGCAACGTGTCATTCCATTTTCCAAGTGTATGGCAATATTTTCAGCAGTCAAACAGTTAAAAGATGCTTTGAACGTTTAAAAGTTACCATTATCTTGAAGAGCAGGTTGCCCTCTGCTAGTGGGGGAGGGGCCATGCATGATCTGCACATGAACTGCAGTTGTCCCCAGCAACACAGAGCTGCCTGTGGACGCCAGTCTATAAATAATGCCGGGAAAAAAACTATCGGCGAATGCAGCTGCGTCTCGGCCGATTCCGATATAAGTAAAAAACACAAATATCAGCCCGATATATAGGCCAATCACTAGCCCAGTCTGTTGTGATTGGTCTTCTCTGCTCTGATTGGTCAGATGGCCCAGTCTGTTGTTATTGGTCTACTCTGCTCTGATTGGTCAGATGGCCCAGTCTGTTGTGATTGGTCTTCTCTGCTCTGATTGGTCAGCTGGCCCAGTCTGTTGTGATTGGTCTTCTCTGCTCTGATTGGTCAGATGGCCCAGTCTGTAGTGATTGGTCAGATGGCCCAGTCTGGTGTGATTAGTCTAATCTGCTCTGATTGGTCAGATGGCCCAGTCTGTTGTGATTGGTCTACTCTGCTCTGATTGGTCAGATGGCCCAGTCTGTTGTGATTGGTCTACTCTGCTCTGATTGGTCAGATGGCCCAGTCTGTTGTGATTGATCTACTCTGCTCTGATTGGTCAGATGGCCCAGTCTGTTGTGATTGGTCTTCTCTGCTCTGATTGGTCAGATGGCCCAGTCTGTTGTGATTGGTCTTCTCTGCTCTGATTGGTCAGATGGCCCAGTCTGTTGTGATTGGTCTTCTCTGCTCTGATTGGTCAGATGGCCCAGTCTGTTGTGATTGGTCTTCTCTGCTCTGATTGGTCAGATGGCCCAGTCTGTTGTGATTGGTCTTCTCTGCTCTGATTGGTCAGATGGCCCAGTCTGTATGTGATTGGTCTTCTCTGCTCTGATTGGTCAGATGGCCCAGTCTGTTGTGATTGGTCTACTCTGCTCTGATTGGTCAGATGGCCCAGTCTGTTGTGATTGGTCTACTCTGCTCTGATTGGTCAGATGGCCCAGTCTGTAGTGATTGGTCTTCTCTGCTCTGATTGGTTCAGATGGCCCAGTCTGTAGTGATTGATCTACTCTGCTCTGATTGGTCAGATGGCCCAGTCTGTTGTGATTGATCTACTCTGTCCAGGTAAAGAGTGAAGCCTCTTGCAGTAAAATTGTCATCAGGAAGTTCATAAAGTTTGATAAGCCTGAAATCAACACACTGATACTAAAAACTAAAAAAACACCCACAAGACCCAACAAGTTCCAACCAAACTAAGCTGATAACAGCGGACAGATCTGATAGATGTGTTTCTGTCTGAGGCAGACAAATACATCAGTCACACACAGTGATAACATCTCTCTGTAGGACTAAAGAGTCTCTCAAAGGATTTACAATTTCACATGCAAAGCAGAGAACAGTTTAAAGCATCTGCACTGTTTTATTCTGTAGCACAAATACTGCATAATGTGCTATTTCGACACTTAATTGTGCCTCAACAATCAACTGATTCAGTTTAATAGTGTGCTTACCTCAGCTTGAACCAGTACAGTTAAAATATACAAATAGGTGGGTTTTGTGACATTCACCCTAAAAGAACGATACAAATCAGTCTAGTTCAAGCACAAAAAACATACAGAATAAAAATGAATAAAAGTTTTAAAATCACACATAAATAACATCATAGACTGAGTTTCTTTAAAAACAAATAATATAACTAGTATTAGTAGCCATAGTGTTAAAACACACTGGCAGGCACAGGAGCACTACAAAATCAAAAAATGTATATAAAATATGACATTGATATCATGATATCTAGAAGTCTTTATATGATTGCTCCGCTGAGATCTAGTGTACACTGAGCAGGGAGGCGATGTAGACCCAAACGGAGAGCACGTTACCGGGGTACGGGTGCACGTGGACCGCCAGGGCAAACTCAACGTTTGGCGCTTCGGCCTTATGAACCCCTGTGCTGTGAACGGCTTCGATGATTGGCCGAATCTCGGAGAAAGGAAGGTGCAGGGGAAACCCAGATATCTGAAACAGAACAATGAACATGTATGAATAAATATCATCTCAATGAGCACGCCTGGCCCTTGTACTGATCTGAGAACAGTGTTCGCCAAATGAGCCGGCAAATGGGCTGCATGTCACGCTGTTTGTAATGCGGGGTGTTTCAAGAGACGGAGATCAGGATTGCAACATAAACATTAATTTACACAAACAAAACAAGAGTAAATCGATGCACGGGACAGGGACATAGTAGGCAAAAAACTAACTAGCAACAGGTGAGGGTAATCAATCATTATGGCAACAACAAACAAGGGTAACTATAGAAACAAGAATATACCAGGAACTTAAACGGAGGACGTGAACACTGGGAACGATAGGAAAAGAAAATACACTTCAAAATTTATGTCCAAACAGCAAAAACAAGAAACACAAAACCAGGGAACTTTGTATTCTCACCTTGTATTCTCCCAGAAGGCTTTGCAGCTCGAGGCGATGTTCCTCCGCCACCTCTCGTCCTCCGCTCAGCTCTAATTTTGGCAGGAACTGGCGTAGCGTGGACATGCAGTAGCGGTTCCAGCGAGTGGGGTGACGGGGACGCCATTCCATGATCTTCTCCTTCAAAACCTTCTCTATCCTGACATCACAGGAGCACAGGCGTTTACTGCATGAATATCATTTCATAACATGACATACATATTTGTACCTACAGTGGATGTGAGAAGTCCCTGTTAAAACAGGTTATTATTCTGATGTAAAAAAAATTAGGAATGCACCGATATGAAAATTTTGGGCCAATACGATAATTCTATATATTTGAAAGATAACCGATATATCGGCCGATTAATCTAAATCCAAATTTTTATATAATTTTTGAGAGCCTGATTACAAAAACCAAAGTCTCACCATTAAAATCCATGTCCCGAGCACACAATTGTAAGGATGTTTTTTACGTAGCCGATATAACAGACTTGTGTTGCAATAACTGTATTTTCCTTTTCAAAGTGATTCCGATCATATTTCAAGGAATTTAAAACCATCATGTCGAACAGTGCACATCTGAGGTGTCTGAAGGAAATAACACATTATTTATCGGCTTTAATATATCGGCCCGATAACATTACAAATAAATATATATATCAACCTATACCGATATGGTGGCCGATATCGCACATCCCTAAAAAAAACAAAACATAGATCAATCAAATCAGACCTTTAACACATTTAATGAAAAGATTACAATGCCACTGACAACCAAAGTAAGATATTTCAGAGAAAAGAAAAGTGCATAAGTGTTCACACCCCTGAAACTGGTGCGTGTCTAAACAAGACTTTACCACTAACCTGTCCTGTAACTCCACGGCAGCTGCTTTGTCCGTGCGTCTGTACACCAGTGCCTCCGGCTGAAAAACAGCCCTCAAAATCAGTTCTGACAACACAATTTGTGACCCTGTTAAACGGAGGCCTGTGATTGGTGGAGCCGTCCTCACCTGCACACTAGAGAGGCCGGGGTCAGGGAACGAATCGTGAGAAAAACGGTTTCCAGAGCTTTGGCTTAGAGACATCGAAACTCATTCTCATGGGTGCAGCGTATGGCTGGACATTAAACCACACCTGAGACACATGGACACACAAATATACAAATAATCATACACTATTGGGTGATTCTCACGAAATCCAGATTTAGAAGGTGCCCAGTATCAGAATTTTTTAAAATGCCATTTTTTTTTCTTTCTTTTTCTTTAAAATGCCTATTTTCTTTTTGCACATATAAGATTAGGGTCTGAACTTACTATAACCATTATTTTCAGAAGATTTAGAAAAAATATTTACTATATTATTATTTACATTTTTAGATGAAGTCCATAAAAAGTTATCATTACCGCAACATGACATTACCTTAAATATGTGGTATATGTTTCGGGAAATGAGAACTAAAAAGTCATGTAGGTACTATGACAAACAAAAATTTTACTTTTATCTGGAGAGAAAAAATAAGAACTGCTTATCTGGTAGGCATCTTGTGTGTCACAGTCAATTATCCCTTCCAAAAAAAATCTTGAAAATGTTAGTTCCTTGAGGACTTAAACAATAATTGAAAATTGTTGCGGAGAATGAGATAATTGGTCTTGGACACATTTATATTCCTTATTATTGCCACTACATTTACCAAATGATCACCAAATACCACATATATAACATGCACTGAAGTTTTTTATTTTTTATGTTTTTTAATTATGAATATTTTCATCTCAAAGAACCCAAATCCAGTCATGAACATGTTGCGGTAATGAGAAATTTCCCCTTAAATGTGGGAAAAACAACAAAACTGGTATTTATGATGTTATTTGAAATCATGTGCAAAATAGTACATGATGAGATGTTTATAACTGTATCCTTTTTATTTTGATAGCATTTACTTTTATAATCAAAATGTTTCATGACACCTCATAAGTCTAATTCGTGTAGAATCACCCTATTTGACCACATTACATAAAATGAAAGCCAGAACACACTGGAATCAATGTTTGTGCAAACATGTCTCTTCTGCTCACCAAGTAAATATAAAAAGATATATATTGTTTCAATTTACAATTTTAAATAACTGTTTTCTGTATATATATTTTAAAGTGTAATTTATCCCTGTGATAATGTTCTGATTACCATCAATGTTGAAAACAGTTGTGGAAACATTGAAACAACATTTATTTGAAATAGAAATCTTTTGTGGCATTATTAAAGTCTTTACTGTCACTTTTAATCAATTTAAGGTGTCCTTGCTGAGTATTTTATTTTATTTTGAATGCTAGTGTATCACAGTTTCCATATCCTACACAAATAGGCATTGACACATATATTTTTGAATTTTGTGAATATGTGGATCACAGTTATGAAAATGCAACTACTGACATAAACCTTGTATTTTAATTTACAGTGAGCAGCATAATTACGACAACAACAAAGTCAGACTTTTGATATGTACAAATAAATAAGAATTTTCTGACTCTTGAGCAATTTTTTACTGCTTTGCACACATTGTTGATAATTGCTGAGACATGTTAGATTCATTTTGAAATTCTGTTTTCAACATTGATATTAATGAGAAATGTTTCTTGAGCATCAAATCATCATATTAGAATGATGGTAACACTTTACTTGAAGGGTGTGCATAAGACTGACATGACATCTTCATAATCATCACATGACATATGTTGTGAATATGAAGGAAGGTTTATGCATGTTCAGGTCAACTGTCATTAAGTGTCATTCGCTCAGTAATGACATTTTTAATGCAGATATGACATTGTTTGAGATGTCTTTGTTGTGACACCTTGACATAAACCAATACATCATAACCTGTCAGTGTCTTTATCATGACAACTTGACATAACTAAGACAACACAACCTGTCATAAACATGACATTGCAGATTAATGATCAAACTTAAGAAAGCACCTAGTTTTATGGGTTAACATTACATTAAACTGTCAGGTGGTTGGTTTGGACATTGGCTGTCATGAAGCCATTTAGTACCACTGTAGTTGAGGTCACGAAAAATATTAAAGACATCGTTATAATGCCTCATGACAGCCAATGTCAAAGCCAACCACATGACAGTTTAACTTCATTTATGTCAAGGTGTCATGACAACGACACTGACAGGTTATGATGTAGACATCTTAAACAATGTCATATTTGCATTCAAAATGTCATTATTGAGCGAATGACACTTAATGACAGTTGCCATAAACATGCATAAACCTTCCTTCATATTCAAGACATATGTAATATCATGGTTATGAAGGTGTCATGTCAGTCTTATGCACACCCCTTTAAGTAAAGTGTCACCGCATGATATATGGATCATGTGACTCTGAAGGATCATGTGACTCTGAAGACTGGAAACAGCTTTGGTCACAGGAATACATGACATTTTACAATATACTCACAATATTTCACAATATTACTGCATTTTTAATAAAATGTAAATGTAGTGTTGGTGAGCAGAAGAGACTTTTAAAAACAATACAAAATCTTAATTATTCCAAACTTTTGAACAGCAGTGAATTTAACATTGTAATCTGTATTTTAGCACAGCTGAGGTCAGTTATGCGAGCTATATGTGGTTATACTGACGTTGTCCGAGTTGATCAGGCAGCCGATGGTCTGTAGGGGGCAGAATATGTCGTACTGTCCGTAGTGCTGCCCAGTGCTGGGATTCCAGATCAGATAGCGGCTCTGCTCATACGTCAGAACGTACGCTGTAGGGCCCTGAAACAACGCCACAGGCATCACACAACAACACACATCCATCTCCACTGGTGTCTGGGGTCAGGCTCACTAACACACAGATTCTCCACCTAGTCTTTCAGATGCGGTCACATTAGTAAATGGGTCTTCTGTCAATAGTATAGTGACGCATCTATGGAGTTAATAATGTGCCATAATTAAACAAACAAATCCAGCATTTTGTCTCACAATCATAACAGACAGATATGCATTTGTATGCACTAGATTTGGTATTTGTTCAAAGGTTACATGCAATTTGTAGGACGGTTTGTATTTTTTTGTGAAATATTATCTAGGCTCATTTATGTATATTTGCAAAACACAATGCATATGTGTTACTCCTCTGCATTTCACTCAAATTGGCCTTTGTACTTGCACATTGCGTTCTGTTTGTTTGCGAGTTCGAGTTTTCCTTTCCAAAGCAGATCGAGTTTTTCAAAATGCTGGATTTGTTTGTTCAATTATGGCACAATATTAACTCCATATGCAACATATGAAGCACAGCTCTGTCACTGTGGCTCAAACCAAGCTTTCTGTTGGTCAGTGTGGCGACTGATGGGAAATCTAGTGAGGAAATCTGTCATCCTCATTTGACATTCCTGATTGTGTGGATAGCTATTGAAATGACTGGACTTGACCTGTGTGAATTAGCCAAACATGATTAGCTTGGAAGCCTGAGACTGAGACTCACCTCAGGAATGGCGGATCCTATGATTAGCCAAGCCCGTTTCCCCATTGACAGGAAGTAGTTACAGAGCAGAACTGCATGCTCCTCCTCATCTCCAGCTAGCAGCGTTAGGAATTGCTAAAAACAGCACAAATTAAACATTGAGCATATATTTAGTCAAATTAAAAATGATTCACACACAGGATATCATTTTTACTAGTATATCTTTTTACTAGCAGCAGGACACTATAGTTCATTTATGTAAGTGAGGATAGCAAAGCAAAATAAAGTAAACTGTGACATTTTATACCCATACAGAGCCTACCAGTGAAATTTATACAAATTTAGCACCAAGAATTATTCAGACACTTTGACCTGACCATGTTTTGCTGAAGTGTGTTTTCTGTAATTGCTAATTAACCTTTTTACACAAAGACTGAACACAATGAAACATTGCTTGGTGATTGGTTGACCAAAACTGGTATAATCTAATTGTGTAGTTAAATTTAACAGCTGACAGATATCCAACATAATTCGTCTGTGAGACACAATGTCATATTTTATAACCATTTTTATAACCAAAGCGAATAAACTGTGATAATGTGAGAAATGTTGAAGGTGTCTGAATACATTTTGGTTTGACTGTGTGTATATATATAACACAAACTCAAAGAACAGAAGCTTGAAGCAAACGATGAGAGAAGCGCCTCACGTCACACGTGCTCCCACAGGTCACAGACTCCTGCGAACGACACACTGTCCGGAAGAGAGGGAACGAGCGACACGTATCGCGCCACTGAACTCCTGAGGAGACACAGAGCGGGAGGATGAACAGAAAGACCACAGAACGGGTGTGTGTGTGTGCGTGTGTGTGTGTGTGTGCGTACGGACCGCGGTCTCCTGAGGGCTGTTGGGGAGCGCGTCCAGCAGCTCCTGCGGAGGGTTCAGAGGTCGTATGAAGCGTGTGACGAACACCGTTTTGCCGTTGATGTCGATGACGGTGGAGAGACAGGGCCGGTCGGGGAAATGCCGACTCGCCTCCTTCTCAAACACTTCACTCGCTATCAGCAAACGCTCAACTTCCTGAGACTCAAACTGAGAGGAGGGAAAGGTCAGAGGTCATCGAGCACAGTGGTTTCTCTTATATTCATTAAACATTGCTAATCTCAGATACAGTACCATTTGGGGTCGGTATGACTTTTTTAATGTTTTTGAAAGAAATATTTTATGCTCACCAATCAAACTGTGAAATATTATTACAATTAAAAATATCTGTTTTCTATGGCAGCTTGTTTCCGCCATCAAAAAGAAAAGAAAAAAAGATTATTGCAACTTTTACACTTCTGACTTTTTCCCTCACAATTCCCACTTGTTTCATTTTTGTGTGGAAACCATGATACAGATTTTGTGCATTATTTTATATCAATAAAAGGTTCAGAAAAGATTTGAAACAGAAATAACATTATAAACATGTTTGCTATCACTTCTTGGCATTCCTGCTGAATTAAACTATTAATAAAAAAATAAATAAAAATAAATAAATAAATAAAAATCGTACTGACCCCAAACTTTTGAACAGTAGTGTATTAACAGGAGAGATATTACACGTACTGATCTAACAGAACTCCATTAAACACACACCACACATACAGGGATGTTCTGGGTACAGCATTATGATGCTCACAGATGCTGTCAATCACGACAGACAAATATTTCAACTTACCTCTCCATTAGTGAAAACAAACACAAACCGTGTAATGCACTTACATACAATCAAAGTCTATGGGGCAAGAAACTCTGATAGAAATTGTGTATCTGTTAAAGCACTTCTATGAATTGATCTACTTCAAATGTGTTTTATATGAGCTGTGAAGTTTCTAAACGATCCCTTAAGAGTTCTGGCTTCCTGTGGCTGGATCTTTCTCTATGTAAACGGTCTCTTTCTGACGTGTGCAAATCTCCCAGTTTACTGGCATTATAACTTTACACAGACATAGCTACTAATACACTACCGGTCAAAAGTTTAAGATCGGTAAGATTTTTTATGTTTTTAAAAGAAGTCTCTTCTGCTACACAAGGCTGTAGTTTTTTGATAAAAAATACACAAAAACACAGTAATAAAAGTTTAAGTTTTTATGTTAATATATATTAAAATGTAATTTATTCCTCTGAAAAAAAGCTGAATTTTCAGCATCATTACTCCAGTCTTCAGTGTCACATGATCCTTCACAAATCACTCTAATATGATGATTTTATGCTCCAAAAACATGTATGGTTATTATCCATGTTGAAAACAGTTTTTTACATTTTTATTTCAGGATTCTTTGATGAATAGAAAGTTCAAAAGAACAGCTTTTATCTGAAATGGAAAGCTTTTGTTACATTAAACACTACCCTTTAAAAAGTTTGGGGTCAGTAAGAATTTGTATTTTATTTTTGGGGAAATAAATAAGAAATCAATACTTCTATTCATCAAGGATGAGTTACATTGATCAAAAGTTACAGTAAAGACATTTATAATGTTAGAAAAGATTCTAATTAAATAAATGCTGTTCTTTGAACTTTCTATTCATCAAAGAATCCTGAAATAAAATGTAAAAAACTGTTTTCAACATGGATAATAATCATACATGTTTTTGGAGCATAAAATCATCATATTAGAGTGATTTGTGAAGGATCATGTGACACTGAAGACTGGAGTAATGATGCTGAAAATTCAGCTTTTTTTCAGAGGAATAAATTACATTTGAATATATATGAACATAAAAAAGTCATTTTAAATTTTCATAATATTTCACAATATTACTGTGTTTTTTGTGTATTTTTTTTATCAAACAATTGCAGCCTTGGTGAGCAGAAGAGACTTACTTTAAAAAACATAAAAAATCTTACCGATCTTAACACTTTTGACCGGTAGTGTACATGTTACAACATTGATCTCATATTAATAGAAAATGTTCAATTATATTGGACAAAAAAAGTGTGTATTTTATTGTAACTGAGGGATAAGTCGAAAATATGTCCTGTGGTAATCGACAGCAATTCAGATTGCTTAACTTGTACTGATCCCAGAATATTCCTTAATAAAACTATTCTCCAAATCTGTTACCTTTACTTCCTTCATCTATTAAAAGCAGTCCAAAGACAACGAACGAACAGAGAGGGAAAAGAGAGAAAACAATACTGAAATTTTTTTTTTAAAAATCGTACTTTCCTCCTAAAAGCCGTTTTGGTTAAGATAATGATTAAAAGCTCATTTGTAACGTCCCATAGCACTGATGCTGTCAGATTTGGGTCCTGTACCTTCTCTCTGACGGTGTCTCCAGGCACCAGCTGGGGTTCAATGGTGATGAAGAGGCTGAGGAAGGTCCCTTCGCTCAGGCTGCGGATGGTGTCATATCCCCCTTCACTGCCCATACTGCGCTCTTTACTGTATCCCAGCAGCACTGGAGGGGTGGACACCTTAAACGTCCCGTCGATCTAAACACACAACGTACACATTCAACTAAACGAAGATCGCATCAATGAAACCTGGATATTTTCTGCTCTACTGACAGTTAATAACCAATCAAATTTAAAGGTGCAATGTGTAATATTTCTGCATTTTAAGATCCATTATGTCAGATGTCTTTTGACTAGACTACAATTTTTCACAAAGTGGCAAGTGTTGTCAGTTTCAACTAGAAATGTGTGTGTGAAGTGTCTTGCCCGAGACTGCAGGTAGATGGTGCTGAAGGGAATCTTGATGGAGCCGAGCCAGTGCCTCTCTATACGCGTGTGAACGGTGTTTCCTCTGTCCCTCTCGTCCTGAAGGAGGGAAGATCGACCGCTCGTGACATCATCACTTCATGAAGATTAACATGACACACATCTGAAGGTTTCTCACCTCCATCAGTTGAGAGAGGACCTCGTCGAAGATGTTGATGAAGACCTCATCTCTGACCGACTGCAGACTGGTGGAGCTGTAGTCTCCGTTCGGCGCGCTGAGTGAGATCGAGGACAACGAGAGGATTCATGTCATGATGATAATTCAACTGAGGAAATAACACACCTGACTGAAAGCCCAGTGAACTTTAAAGCATCATAGGTGCACTCCCAATATGAAGGGAATTTTATCGCCTTCTAATGGAAAAATTTCAAGAGAAATAAAAATTATTAATATACATTTATTTAAAATATATATATTTATGCTTCATTCAGGACTGGAGAATATCAATACAAATTTGTTCACAGAAATAATAAATATAATTAATGTATTTTTTTGTCTTTTTGCTTCATTCAATACTGGAGAATATCAATAAAAATATATATTTTGTTCAAAGAAATAATAAATAATAGTAATGTATTTTTTAAATCTTTATGACTCATTCAATACAGAAGAATATCAATAAAAATACATTTAGTTAAAATAAATAATAAATATTAATATTGTAAATTAATAAAAAATTAAAAAATACATGTGTCATTAAACACTGGACAATATTAATAAAAATAAAAATCTGTCAAGAAATAATAGAAAGTACTGATATGTATATATATATATATATATATATATATATATATATATATATATATATATATATATATATATATATATACTTATGAATAGTATAAATATACCATGAGAAAATCAAGGAAAAAAAGAAATTATAATTTTTCAAGAGAAATTATATTTATTTTAGAAATATAATACTGAAGAAGTATCAATAAAATATACATTTAGTTATAAATTAATAAAAAATACATATGTTTCATTACACACTGGACAATATTAATAAAAATAAAATTTGTCAAGAAATAATAGATACTACTGATATATTATTATTTTTTTAAATACTTATGCTTTATTCAAGTATGGGAGATATTCAAGGGGAAAAAAGAAATTATAATTCTTCAAGAGAAATTATATTTATTTTAAAAATATAATACTGAAGAATATCAATAAAAATACATTTAGTTAAAATAAATAATAAACGTTAATATTGTAAATTAATTAAAAAAATACATATGTTTCATTACACACTGGACAATTTTAATAAAATAATTTTATATATTTTAAATATATATATATATATATATATATATATATATATATATATATATATATATATATATATATATACTTATGCTTTATGCAAGTATGGAAAATATCAAGAAAAAAATTAAAGAAATTATCATTTTTCATGAGAAATGTATTTATTTTAAAAATCTAATACTGAAGAATATCAAGAAAAAGAGGCCTGTTATACCCCCATTATGTTCTACGTGTTGTGGATTTGAATGCTTATTAGTGTATTGTGTTATTAGTTTAGCATCATGCTATTTGTGTGTTGCTTGGAGCCGCTGACTATGTGGAGCGTTTCAAATGAGTCACGGGTGAGGTTTCACTCAGTCAGGAGACAGCGGCCCATGTAGACAGCGAGCGTTCACTAGGGTTACCAACAGAGCTAATGAGACATGCTGATGACATGCTACACTGGCTCTCCAAGCCTGACCTGAATGGCAGAACAATCTCCTCGTTCCAGCAGGGGTTCGGACCCTCGGCCGTGGACGTCTGAAGCACTGAGCGCTGGAAAGACACCTCCACAAACGGCCTGATCAGAGGCTGAAACACACACACAGATAGTTAAAGCTGTTGAAAATGTGATTATTTGCTAGATGTCTGTTCTGTGTATGTGCTAGAAAAAATATGGTGTTTCTATGGTGTAAATAGAAGAGATAGCTGAGATATTACCAAAAAGGTCATGAATAAATGTGTAAGAAGGTTTACGATCAGGCAAGAGCTTTAGGACCAGCATGAGTATTTAGAAAAGCTTTCCGGCGCTGGAGACTTCAGATAGCGGACTCAGAGGTTCCTTTATTTTTGCTCTGACACGTCAATCAAGATATGCTGTTGTTGTTGAAACATGGGCGGAGCAACATAGGGAGAGGTGTGTTTGTTTGGGTGTCGATTTCTACTATAAACAGCGTCTCTCAGAAATCGCTTACTGCACTTTTAAATATAATTGGTGCAGCGACGCCGTCATGCCCTCACCTGTCCGAAGGGCCACTCGCTGCCCTGTTGGTGTATCTGGGACGGCACAGGAGCTGCAAATGGCTCTGTGAATGATCGTCCAGACTTAGCCGACACAGGGGGTTTGCTGAAAATACAACAAACAACACATGAGACAAAGCAGTCGATCAGTGTCTTTCCTGGGTGTGTGCAGGTACCTGGCGTTGAGTCTGCGGACAGGGATGTCGTATCCTCTGATGATGTTGACCAGGAGTTTGATGTCTCCGTCGGAGAGGTTTTGAGCGGTGACCTTCTTCCTCTCCTTCCTGCGAGGCTTCAGAGGCCGCTTGGGCTCGGCCAGTTTGAACAGGTTCCAGCCCAACACCCTGAAAAAGCATCCGCTGAGGGTCAGTGTGGAGATATCCCATAACACACTGCAGTATTAGAGCTTGAACAATAGACATTGAGACACAGGACTTTATCAGCCTCACATACAGTTTGTTTTTTTAAGTCTCTGAATTCTATCCTGTCATCCACGAACACACATCTACTAGCAGATGCTGATGTTGAACACACAATATAGTATTTCACGTCTGTGTTAGATTATTGAATTTGTATTGAATTTGATTGGTTGAGAGGCATTCCAAGAGTGCTGAAGTCCAACAACTAAGAGTTTTTCAATGTTTGTGTCACTGTTCTTGTGTTTGTTTGGACGTCAGTCTGTGTATTAGTGATGGAGATTTATCGGTCACTCTTTCTGCAGGTCACAGTTTCATGATTTATCAACTTCTTTACTATTTGTTTTTCTAAATTTGCAGATAAAAAATAGGGTTACAAAACGTCATATGGTTTCTGAGAGTAAGAAAAAGCTATAAAGCAAAGGTTGTGAAAAGCCCTAATATGGATATTCAAAATCTTACCTTTGTAAGGAAGTGTACCTTGACAAAGGCTACTTGTTGTGAATGTGCATAAAGTCCCCTGTAATCAATAATTTTATCCCTTAAAACTCATCTTTGAGGTCTATTTAAACTTTATTTTAAAAAAAGTTATTCATGCTTTAAAATATCTTGAATGTAACTCTGACACCCTTCCCTCATTTAGTATATGTGGTTCTATGAATATGCAAATGAGCCCCGCCTCCACTCACTCACTCAGAGATCCACTGGTTGACGATCACACGTTGATCTGATTGGTTACAAGGTCGTTTGTGGCGTCAGAAACACCAGTGATTTCAAAGCGTGTTTTTGAGACTGTCTTTGGTTTTAAGGAGGAAATACTCAGCGATGCTGTCCACTTATGATCTTACACATGGTTTGTCTTAACCCTTGTGCATACTAATGGACATTTTTGTCCTTTTCAGTTTTTTTTTTGATCACTTTGCCTGTGTTAAAGCTAACTGCAAAAAAATTGGCACAGGTGTGTATTTTTATTGGAATTTTACTATTTTCACCGTCATTTTCTTTAAAAATATTTTTTTTGCATTAGGTACAAAAAACACTCCCTCTCAGCGCCTTTTGGACAAAAATGTCCCCATTGAAACCCATTTTTAATCCCCAGTTCAGTTAACTATAAAATTATGCAATCTTTGTTAAGAGGCTTTCATTCTGTTGGCAAGGCTTCAAAATTAATTTTTTTTAAAAAATGTATCAGATGGTGCAATTTTTTTAGGTTTGGCCTATAAAACAAATATCGCTTTATTCCTGTTTTCTGCTTCTGCATATTATAGAGCCAACTGGATAAATTATGTGTGTGTTTGTAATACTGAGAGAGAAAAACTGCAAATAACAAATCCAATCACTGTGAGCACCAGTGGGGTTTTGCTGGCACCCAATGGAGAAAATATGCTACTACGCCCAAACTGTTACCGAAAGCTCATTTTTTGAGATATCACCCTCAAATTTCTAACACAACCTATTTAGATTTATGGCTTTGATTTTATTGCCGTTTTGAGTTCAACCTGATTTATAAAATATATATTTTATATAAAATAATTTTCATAAATAATTTATACCTATATAACTTTTTTGGGGGGATTTACTTATTATTATTTTACTTCAAAGGGTCTTCTTTAAAATAAAAAAAAATAAAAAACTTAAGTCTGTGCTCCCAAGCATTACATTTTTATGAGTTTTTTGACACAGACATTTTTGTCCTCTATGTACCTATGTGTAACTTTTTTTAATTGATGCACAATGGCTAAAGCATATTAAAAACACATTTCCTTTAACTTGCACCTCAATGAGTGTGTGTTTGCTTTGCTGTGTTTTGAGGATGTGGGTTTGTAACAACATGAGGTTGAGTACATACATACACTAGTACTGTTGCTCTAAACACACTATCAGCACTCACCATACAATCACCTAAAGGATTATTAGGAACACACACTAATACTGTGTTTGACCCCCTTTAGCCTTCAGAACTGCCTTAATTCTACGTGGCTTTGATTCAACAAGGTGCTGAAAGCATTCTTTAGAAATGTTGGCCCATATTGATAGGATAGCATCTTGCAGTTGATGGAGATTTGTGGGATGCACATCCAGGGCACGAAGCTCCCGTTCCACCACATCCCAAAGATGCTCTATTGGGTTGAGATCTGGTGACTGTGGGGGTCATTTTAGGACAGTGAACTCATTGTCATGTTCAAGAAACCAATTTGAAATGATTCAAGCTTTGTGACATGGTGCATTATCCTGCTGGAAGTAGCCATCAGAGGATGGGGACATGGTGGCCATAAAGGGATGGACATGGTCAGAAACAATGCTCAGGTAGGCCGTGGCATTTAAACGATGCCCAATTGGCACTAAGGGGCCTAAAGTGTGCCAAGAAAACATCCCTCACACCATTACACCACCACCACCAGCCTGCACAGTGGTAACAAGGCATGATGGATCCATGTTCTCATTCTGTTTACGCCAAATTCTGACTCTACCATCTGAATGTCTCAACAGAAATCGAGACTCATCAGACCAGGTGACATTTTTACAGACTTCAACTGTCCAATTTTGGTGACTCTTGTAAATTGTCGCCTCTTTTTCCTATTTGTAGTGGAGATGAGTGGTACCCGGTGGGTCTTCTGCTGTTGTAGCCCATCCGCCTCAAGGTTGTGTGTGTTGTGGCTTCACAAATGCTTTGCTGCATACCTCGGTTGTAACGAGTGGTTATTTCAGTCAAAGTTGCTCTTCTATCAGCTTGAATCAGTCGGCCCGTTCTGACCTCTGACCTCTAGCATCAACAAGGCATTTTTGCCCACAGGACTGCCGCATACTGGATGTTTTTCCCTTTTCACACCATTCTTTGTAAACCCTAAAAATGGTTGTGTGTGAAAATCCCAGTAACTGAGCAGATTGTGAAATACTCAGATCGGCCCGTCTGGCACCAACAACCATGCCACGCTCAAACTTGCTTAAATCCCCTTTCTTTCCCATTCTGACATTGAGTTTGGAGTTCAGGAGATTGTCTTGACCAGGACCACACCCCTAAATGCATTGAAGCAACTGCCATGTGATTGGTTGATTAGATAATTGCATTAACGAGAAATTGAACAGGTGTTCCTAATAATCCTTTAGGTGAGTGTACAGCAGATCAAACACACAAACACTCTTAGTGTGTGATTTCCACAGTAACACACACACACACACACTGCAGTGTGGGACTGGACTCCTCTAACATACTTCACACTGACTAATTCTATAGAAAATGGCATCTCATGAACACACAGATCTGAGGGGAGGAACACAAGGAAAATAAAGGAATACAAAAGACTCAAAAAAGAAACAGAAAAATCCTCAGAACATACCCAGCACCTGGACCACTGAATATACAAACAAACAGGAGAAAAAAGAGAAATAAAATACAAAAGCTGTCAAATAAAGATCACTTTATACAGATAATCAGATCCGATAAAAACTGGTGCTCAAACTACACTGCCCATGGCATGAATATACCATAAACTGCTTCTATATAACAATCATCAGCACACACCACAGTTCTTTAATTAACAACAGTGCATGAACTGGATTTAGCTTGAAAAAAAACAAGTGTCAGCATTTGTTACTGGGTGAGTATGAGTACCAGACCATATGTGAAAATGACATCTAGGAGTGGGCGGAGTCTTAAAGATGAGGATGCCTCAATATTTAAAGTCTAATGAGATCGAAAAATAGAGACGTTTTACCCGATGCTGGGAACCTCGTCCTCCGAAACCACATCGGACAGGATGAAATGATGCTTCGCTATAAGGGAGCGATTAATGACTGGACTCCCGGACCTGAGACAGAGTGAAAACAGAGAATTTGAGAGGGAATTTGATTTTAAGGGTCCTTTGCAGACCAATCCATACATACCACATTCATCCTATACACAACTCGCATTACTGTCCACTGTCGATTTAGGGTCGGTATGATTTTTTATTTTATATTAATGAATAGTTTTATTCATCAATGATGCATTATATTAATCAAAAGTGACAGTAAAGACATTTATAAAGATTTATTTTCTTTAAATAAATGCTGTTCTTTTTAATTTCATACAAGAGACAAAAATATCAACATTAATAATAATCATAAATGTTTCTTGAGCATCAAATCATCATATTAGAGTGATTTCTGAAGGATCATGTGACACTGAAGAGTAATGATGCTGAAGATTCAGCTTTAATATAAAGGAATACATTACATTTTAACATCGTATATTCAAATAGAAATCAGCAATGGTAAATTGCAATAATATTTAAAAAAGTAGTGATTTGCTCTATTCTTGATCAAATAAATGCAGCCAAGGTGACCTTAAGAAACTCTTAAAAACCCAAACTTTTGAATGCTAGTCCATGTAAGAAGGAAAGAAAGCAAAATAACTCATAACTCACTCTTTGCAGATATTTGGCCACGAGGGCTCGATGTGAGTCAATGTGATCTTTTGTATTGATGATCTCACCATCCTTTAGTCTCTTCTCATAATCCTGAAACAAAACCATGACACAAATCCACCCATTTGTTCTTACAAGTCTGTTCTTCCATTGCACTGCAGGTGCTGGAAACCATTTCATTCAGACTTGCCATGACACCTTGCACAGACATCTACTCGACACTAGGTGGCACTACAATAAACTATAATAATTGACCATTTTTAAAAAAATATATTTTCTATTTAATCTATAAATGCAACTTTTGACCCCTACCTGGACAGTCTTCACATTTTTATATATCTTTTTCAACCATTATCTCTTTGAAGCCCTTGGCCATTCATCTAGTCTGGACAATCTCAGGACGCCCACTACTTCACAGACAGTTCTGTTGTAACCATGTTGGACACAGGCCAGTTTTACCAAACAGCAACCTTCCGGTCTCTCTCTTGAATCCAACACGGAAGTGACTTAAACTGCAATTCAGCGACTGGCCACTAGAGACAGGCTCCAAAAGAGAGTCAATCCCATAGACCCCCATGTTAAAATGTTACAGGAAAAAAAAAAACATTTCTACAGCCTGGAGCAAAAAGTGGTTTTGGTCTATAGCTAATTTTGCCCTTCATGAAAACTGTGAGGGAGGTGATTTTTTTTTACAACTCATCCATTTAAATAATATTAACCCTTTACGTGCCAGAGGATTTTTCCTAAATCTTAATTTCAAAAGGCCATATCTTAAAAGTGATGAAAGATATGTATCTTTAAAAAGATATGTATCTTTCTGTAAATTAGAGAAATATTAAGGATGACCCAAAGTTTATGTAGGGATTACATTTTCCCATCTAATTTGCATATTATGAAGACATATGGTGGCGGCAATGATGGATTATAGAATTTTCATGAAAAGTCACAGTTTAAATGATAAAATGCAGCACTTCTTTCCTCCCAAAATGTCCATCACCTTCTGTATGCTATATTGCACAATACTGAATGCTCAGGTATATAGTAAGTAGTAAACAAACT
Source organism: Hybognathus amarus (assembly GCA_030378365.1). Lineage (NCBI taxonomy): Eukaryota > Metazoa > Chordata > Actinopteri > Cypriniformes > Leuciscidae > Hybognathus > Hybognathus amarus. Next base: position 170,426 of record JAQIUQ010001757.1, on the reverse strand, counting down.
GTGTCAATTAAATCATTACTAATAAATATGTTTAGTTCAAAAGCTCACTTGCGACGGCAAGGCACAGATCCTGAGTGAGATGATACGAGCAGCGCGGCTAGATCTGCCATGAGTGTGCACAGCTCGGACTACTGTCATTGCGACTCCCCACCCTGCCTCCACATCGCCTCCTAACTGTCCTATGAATACTTCGACCTCGTCTAACATACCCAGTGGTATTACACAAAGTCTCCTCCACAATACTGTCGCCGCGATCGCGGAGAGGCTTTGATAAAACGGCTCACACGCACACTAGCTCCGCTTTTGATCGCACTGATTCAATGCGCTCTAACTCGAACATTTTGTATAGAAACATGACTTTTTTTGAGTCGGGGATGAAGTATGACATGACTGCCATCCAGTGGAGAGGAGGTCGAACCAAATTTGACAAAATCGAACGTTTTATTCAGTGCACGCATCTTGTCGAGTAAACTCGACCGTGGCGCCTAGAGGGTTAAGCCTTAAAGTTCTGCATAATTGGGGGCGTGGCCACTTGAGTGACAGGTGGATTTCCGCTGCTGTCACTACTAGCCGTTTGTCTGCTGTCTGTTCAGCGTCACGTCACCTCAGCTAATCCGCCTCTTTGCCAATTTTCTCTTATCCTGGAGTGACGCGCTGCCAAGATGGCGACGGTCGGCTCCGCCCACTTTGGGCTTCAAAATGCTCTTCAGACACCTACGGGTGACGTGACGGACACATATTTTTTGCAGTCTATGGTTCTCACAGAGGTTAAGTGATCTCACCTGGAACACTTTTGGGGATATCTCGCGCTCCATGGAGGGGACGCATTTAAAGTGCCTGAACTCCGCGACCTCCTGACTCCGCAGCCTCAGGAGACGGAAGCGGCGGGAACGCTGCAGCTCCTCATCGGTCAGGAAATTAAACTCCTCCTGAAGCTGCTCCAGACGAAAGTACTCAGGAGCCGCCACATCTCCACCACTCACCACCTACAGAGACACAGATAGAAAGACACCAGGAATAATACATTCCTATACGAGTTGAGTACTCGGATATATATTTTAATGATTAAACTGCATATTTCACCATCAATGGCAAGGTTTCTGCCTTTTTTTCAAATTAGAATAGCTAATAGGCAGTCTTGTGACCCGCAATGATTAAAGGAGCATTCAAGATATCTGGGAAATGTACCGAAGAGTAGTTGCATGATGGCGGTGTTGTTGGGGTCGTTAGGGTCGAGGCGAGACTCAGCTGCCCACTTCCCCAATTTCTTCATATCATTCAGACTAGATGCCCCGATACAGGCTATAGCATCCATCTGCCCGAGACCACTGAAGAGAGAGAAACAGTCCATCTTATCCAGCACAACTCTGAAAACAATCCACCAATGCAGGGCTGGGTCTCTGACCTGTACTTGCCCCTCCAGGCTGACTGGACGGGGGAGCGAGGGACGTCATCCTCCCCTACAGCCCATGAGACGCAGCAGGAGAGCTTCCCTGACGTCAGCAGGGTCTGTGTGCTAGTGCCGTCAGCCTCCAAAGAGAACGGGACACCTACCACAAATGAGATATAAAACAACCTGAAGGCTGAATCATTTGGCTTCCTGCAGTTTGAGACAGCCTTTGCTTTGGGGGGCTCGACTGTGACGCACAGAAATTCGTTTAGGCAGGGCCCTGGGGAATACTTAATTCTGATTGGTCAATTGCAACATCCAGCGGTAAGCTATTCCCAGATAACAATCGCTGAAAATAGAAACACAGGCTCATCCGGGTCACTGAAGTCCGCAGCGCTAAACACTTGATAGGAGCGTTTTTTCTTCGTGAAGGTTTTGCATTTGGTGAGCTAATAAATATTCAAAATATTTTGTGTACAGTTATTTAATTATGCCATCCAGCATCGTGAACACGCTCTCTCGTTTCACACAAACGCAGCTGCTGTACATTTTGTGACTATTGTTTTGCACTCCATTGGATTCTAAGAAAACAGCGATGATTTTAAAACAGTTTAACCTGTTAAGGTCGTAAACCCGGTACCGGGTGTGAATTGCGTTATTAAGATCGTTATTATGATCGCCCTTTAATATTTAATATTTTAATAAGGTCATATGTGATATCATTACAAAGCTTAGACCCTTTACATTTCACACAAAACTATCATTTTTAATTCATTTTACATATTGCATAATTTAATTGTTTAAATTTCTCCACCCGCAAATACCAATCAAAAGTAAGTGATTTGATGAAATTTCAAATTTGATGAACAAAGGCAAGTCATATATCAAACAAAACCTTTCTGTCTCAGGATTTTTGCTGTATGGTTTATTTAGTTGACATAATACAACAGATCAAATGATTGCAGAATAAATCGCGAAGTACATCTTTGATATTTGTAAACAAACTAGGAAAAGCGATTAAATTTACATCTCCTTTGACTCCTTTTTCTTCAAAATGAGTCCATTTTCACCTTCATGTGAGTTTCGCTTGAGAATAATCCCGTTATGTCTCATTTAGTCCAGTAATGCAGGAAATAAGTCATTGTTTTCATGCGATCCACATGATATGTTATCATCGACGGATGACGACGAACCATCATTGGAAAGCTTATGATCTCAGTCAGCATTACGTGAACATGTCTTGGACACAACACGTGTCGTTTTCCTCTAAACCAACCAGAGATATTCAGCGGGCAATTTTACCTCAGAGTAAAAAAAAAACATCAGATATTCTGCGCGGCAGTTTGGACGAACTCTCTCATAAAAGACACTAAAAAGACACTTTGCCTCCATTTGGTTTCATTGCAATTTACTTTTGAAAGCAAAATGTTAGACATATAATATTTTTTTCAGTGTTTGGTGACATCTAGTGGAATCAAATGGAACTTATAACAGGTAGCTGTTGCACACAATACCAGAGTTATACACTTTCAAAAAAAGATTCAAAGAAAAAAAACACACAAAAGCGCCTACTTTTTTGTGTGTTTCTTTTGATATTTTAAACACATACAATAATGTTTATTAAATTTGACAATTGATTTCGTTTGTTTAAGGGTTTCCTATAAAATTATACCAATTATTTGCATTTACTTCACTGTATGTGGGTATGGGGAGCCATCAGATTTGGGTATGTCCAATTTCATGCAGAATTCCAAAATAAACCAAAGTGCTTAAGAGGTCTGAAATCAATACCTGTTATCTCCATAATTATTTATGTGGTGAAATGCTATGACTGTATACCGTATCTCTTAAATGTCCATCTAGTTTGAACTTGTTTAAAGACATAATAAAAATAAATCAACACCGTTTTCGCGTCGGGGTCTTCACTCAGCCTGTCGGGGTTTATTCTGAGATAACAACCGGCTGGATGTACATTATCCCGTACTTACCACTGCCGACACCCTCGTGGTTGAAAGTGACTCTCTGGTTGCTGCTGAACTCCATCTCCTCAGATGGTGCACTGCCGGTCAGGACAGAGGATTCTGGAACCGGCACACACACCTCCACCAGCAGGGTGGAAGGAGAGCCGACACCCTCAAACACCTGCAAAACAACATCCAGAACGTCTTAAACGCACACACACGGCAATGGAGTTGTGCATATACAATGAACCCAACCCTACCTGCAGTTTGATGCTTTCTGGCCAGTTCACAATCTTCAGGTTGAAGATCTGACCAAAGTGGACTCTGAAATCCATGTTGAGGGCTCGACTGTCCGTTCTGGAAACTTCTTTATCATTGTACAGGACCTTGATGAAGAGGGCACGTTTGGACACATCCTCTCTGCGAGCAAACTCGGCACTAGACAAGGCGCATACAAAAACTAATTTACTTTTTCTGGAGAAACTCTGAGTCTTTACCCAGGCAAAAGCGACTGATGGGGTTGATGGGGGTTTTCAGGGAGTTGTTAAGGTGTCCTGAGTGGTCTCAAGGTTGTAATGGTGTTTGCCAGTGCCAGACTTTCAAAAGCCCCAGACACATCAAACCAACATCAAAGAACTAACAGAAACAAGTCGGACTGTGTTGTCACCTTGTGTGTTGTGCTAAATGACCACAGCCTTAACAAACCACAAAGCCAATGGACAAATAGCACAATACGCTAATTAAGCAAGCTAAAAAGGGGGGGGGGGGTTACTACTAGTTAGGGTTGGGTATCGAGAATAGAATATCGATTGGAACCGGGACTAACTTTTAGTTTTTCCCGAAATCGTTTCAAAAGTTAAAATTTCGATTCCTAGTTTCGATATTCACAGTCCGCCGACTGGAAGAAGAAACCGCTGAACAACACCAAAGAAGAAGCGTATACCGGAAGTGGTGGCATAAACGTGCGGAGTCGAACATGAGGAGCTTACGTCGGCGGGGAAGTGTGGCTTCACTTTTCTAAAAATAACGAAATCTCGTCAAAATGCAAAATTTGTGACAAAAGGAGTATTTGTGACAGAAGGAGTATTTACTTCAGAAAGACCGTTGGTTAGCAAGGTTAGCTAAACTTTTTTGACCCTGCCTCTTGAAAGAATCGAGAATAGAGAATCGTTAGGAATCGGAATCGAGAAACAAGGAATCGAAATCGGAATCAGAATCGTTCAAATTCAAACGATACCCAACCTTACTAGTAGTCCAGACTTTTACTGTAAGATGTCAACAAGCTTCTACAAGACACTTTCGCCTGGCTATACCCAATGTTTAGATATGTTATGTTATTTATGCAAATTGGCACATATCGTAAATTAGATTATGCAAGTTACAAGTAATCAACTCAGTAATTTTCATGGTGATATCTAAAGGTTCATATTTTTACTCTATTCACCTGAGAAACTTTTCGAAACTTTCCCCTAATGGGATTCTTCAGTGCTTTTCTTTCCTTACTTAGGACATATTGAGGATACAAAATTAGTTGAGTTTACTTCTGTTGCAATTTGTTCTAGGTTGACTCCCATTTTGGCTTGAAATTACTGAACTGTTGAACACTGTATACACTGTTGAACTCTTAATGCATTTAGTCCTTCATGTATATCGCGATCTCAAAACCCCGGCCAGTTGATGATACCTAGAACATCGAAATCGAGTGCCAGGCGGGAGATCCTTTTCCTATTTATCACCAAAACTCTGGAACGAGGGACCCTCTATGGTGGACCTGCGCCTGGACCCATCCTGACTCATCCTTAAGTGCCGGCCTCATCGACACAGACAGCATCGGCACTGATCCCCAACATCTCATCTCCAAACCGGCGATAGATTAACAGATGGGAAAGGACAAATTTTTCGATCCAATTTGTTTTGTAATCACTGTTCCTTCATTGGCCAGAGGAGAACTGGCCCCCGACTGAGCTGAGTTCTCCCAAGGTTTTTTTCTCCATTTAATCACCTGATGGAGTTTTGGTTCCTTGCCACTGTTGCCTTGGCTTTTGGCTTGCTTAGTTGGGGACATTTAATATTCAACAATATTATTGATCTGTGTTGTATTATTTTCATGTTATCACTGTGAAGCTGCTTTGATACAATCTGTATTGTAAAAAGTGATATATAAATAAATGTGACTTGACTTGGTTGTTGAGGTGTTTTAGGTGTCATTTTCTTTTCCAATTTATGCCCACAAGCTTCATTCATATACATACAGGACAAAAAGTATGGGAAAAGTTATGCCTGGAAGTTTAATACTAAAGACAGTTTAAGTAAGGGGGCCCAATCCTGTTCCTGGAGATTCAGCTCCAACACACCTGTCTGTAATTATCACGAGCTCCTGAAGATCTTAATTAGCTGCTTCAGGTGTGTTATAAGGATTGGAGCTGAACATTTTGAAGGAAGGTAGATATCCAGGAATATGATTGGGCATCCCTGGTTTAAGGGGTTTGTTCAAATCACTAACCTCAAATAAGAAAGGGGTTGTTTACACGACACCGTTTTCAACTAAAAATGTAACATTTGTATGCGTTTTGGCCATTCATTTACACGACAAATGTGTTTTGGTTGCCTGAAAACGCAATCTTTTGAAACCAGGTTTTGCAACCAACAAAAACACGAATCTCTGAAGATGATGTCGTCATGCGTATTACGTGTTCACTCTAAAGTCTTTCAGCGTTTTTAGTCGTTTTCGCGGATTTTAGTCGTTTCATCGGACAAACACGTCAACAAATGGAAAAGTAGAGCGGTGAAATGGAAAAAACACATTCTGTGTGAACGGCCCTCATTTATTTATCTTTATAAAGACACTCAGTACCCTTAAGGTCTAAAGTAAGAGTATCAGTGTGTGTGTGTGTGTGTTTATTCACCGTGGACACTGCTCATTGGGGGTGATGGGCCCGAGAACGGTAAGTTCTGGAATCAGAACCGGTTCTCCAGGTTTCCTGCGGATCCTGGCAGCCTTCTCCCGCACTTGCTCTTCCAGGGAGCCTGTGTCTGGTTTCTCTGGAGGATCCGGCTTCTCTGGCTCCTCTCCCAACTCCTCCTCACTTTCCTCATCCTCCTCTTCCTCCTGCTGTCTTTTCTTTCTCTGCTTTTTCTTTAAGACTTTCTGAGAGAATCAGAAGCATGTTGTGAACAAACAGGATTATGAATGCATAAACGGTAGTTTTTAAGACAAGACATAAGTGGCTATTAACATGGACCATGATTTGCAGGAACAAAGAGACAAAATCATTGATTTTAAAGTTACAAGGCAACTACCAATGAGACTGCATGTGTAGTGGTACCTGTTTTCTCTTCCAGGATTTCCATTCCTCATGTTGTCTTCTGTATTTACTCATCTTCCTCTGATAGTCTTCCTCAGTCTCCGCCTGCAGCTCTTCCACTTCCGCCATGATGTCATTCTCATACTCCTGCTCGTCCTGCTCTCGCTCCACCTTCTCCCTGCAGAGGCAAAGCCACATTACACAAAGCACAAAACATGTGACATGCCATGTGATGACATACCTCCTGACGAAGAGTTTGAACGGCGTGTTGGTGAACCTCTGGAAGTCTCTGAGAGCTTTGAGCTCCTTCCACACTCTGATGATGCTTTTGAGGAGAGCTCTGTCCTTCTCCTGCTCCACATCTCGCAACTGACGAGTGTGTCTGACAATACAGGAGAACACAGAGGACACGTTTAAATGTGATCATAAATAAAACACTGAAGGTAGAGGAGATTGGAAGTTTCTTCAGGTCAGGGTTCGTACAGATCCTGTAAAATTAAAATCCAGGACTTTTCAAGCACTACTTGTTTGGTTTTGAAGGACTACAATCAGAGATCGCACTTACAGAACAATATCTTTAGTATTTGTTGTTTTTTTAAACTTAAATTACAGATATAAGGTATCCAAAATACAACTTACAATGTATTTAATAATAGATATTAAATACAAAGGTTATAATTTTCACTAGTGAAATGTCACCATCAGGCTGCCATTCAAAATAAATTGTTGATATCAAGAATTGATTTTTTACTAGTAGAAATGTCATTTTTAATATCCATAATTACATTGTTACTCAGTAAAAAAATTAATTCCTGATATCAATATTATTTCAGATATCTAAAATGGCTTTCTTACTAGTAACAATCACATTCATGATATCAGAAATGAACATTCGTCACTAGTAGCAATTCAATTGTGGATATCAAGAATAGACATTTCAACTAGTAACATTGAATTCTTGATATCAAAAATAAAGGTTTTTACTAGTAATAATTGTATTTCTGTGAAATTGGAATTTCAAATAGTAAGAAATCAATTCTTGATATCAAGAATTGGGTTTGAATGGCAGCCTATGGTGACATTCTCTAGTGAAAATACAATTGTTGATATCAAGAATTCAAATCCTGGAAATGAATAAAAGCTAAAACGGGTTCAAGGGTTTTCCATGTTAAATTCAAGTACTTCAAGTACTTTAAGCACATTGTTTCTTACCTCACTTCCTGTTTGTACTCTGCCATCCTCTGCTGGGTCACCTGACTCAGAGCCTCTCCTCTGTGAAGCTCCAGCATATTATGTATCGTGTTCCTCAAGCCGTTCAACTACACACACAAACACACACACATATTCATAATGAGTTTTAAGAACAGGAGGCTTGGTTTTGACGGCCGTCTTCTGCGTTACCTTGTCGGTCAGGAGTCGCGTGAGGTTCTTGTGCTGTCTGGTCAGATGCTGATCGTACAGCTGGGCGAGACGGGCCGCCAGCACGTGTTCACGGCTGAAGAGAGATGATGGGAGAAGATGAGGCCCGACACATCTACATCCAGCTGGTAGTCTGACTGGGGGTCGCCCATTCCAGATATGTAGCGGTTCAAATGCTTCGACTTCAGAGCCTGAAACAGAGCCAACAACCAATTCAGTATGAAGATATATTGTTCATTATGCATTATGCTTTTCCACTAAAGCTAAAGTAGATTATTAAGTCTGCTTTAAATAAAACTTTGCTAATATTAGTCTATTCACGATCCTTCCAACCCAAAAATCATTATTCTTTCTTGGGTAACAGGGTTGAATGGTCGATAGTCAACGCTGCTCCTCTACTGCCTGTCCTGGGCATGACGACTAGTGTACTGTGGCTTTCTCATTGGTTATGAGCCATGCACTCCTCATCCACTTCATGTTTCTCATTTTCACTCTTTTATGTTTTAATGGGTTGCATTACCAGAACACTTTGTGTCATTTAGCACCACATGTCTGAGAGCACTTTAATATTCAGATGGCGTGTTCTTCTTCTGATTCATTTCAATTGTTGATTCCAATGCTGTGTGTGAGTGTGTATCCTAATATCCATTACATATCTCCTATTTTGAGTTCTGCAAGGCGTGACCGGCACATGTGACCTCACCGCCCCGTCTCACAGCAGAATCCGTGACATCAGCACATCTGGATCCCATCTCCGTTCTCACACCTCTCATCTCAACAAATATTATTGGCAGGTCATATTGCCTGGAAACAGGCTGCATGGTGGATTTGAAACCAATAGGTGCTAGTAAACATTACAGGATTGCATTTCAGCAAGTCGTAAAAGCACATGAAATATTTTAGAGCTAAGCTCGTAAAAAAAAAATCAATTTTCACAACTTGCCATGATATTTAATCCCATGTGTCCCATGTGGCTCCCTGGAATTAATTATCTTCTGAAGTCAAAAAGAAAAAGGAAATAGATTGTGAACAGGGTTTTGTGTTGATTTCAATCATTTTATGTGGGAAAGAAAGCCATGGGACCATAGAAACCTGTCATCCAAAATGAGTCTTTGGGCAAATCTAATAACTAGTTATTATTGAAAGCATTCACTGAAGCAGGCTGGGAACTTGTATTAAGGGACAGTGTCAAAAATGGGTTTGGGATACAATAAACCCAAATATGGTGATCAGGAAACCAACGAAAAGTGATTATTACACGACACATAAGTAAATGAGTTAAGACATGAAATATAGATTTGAGTTTGTATATTTTATCAGCTCATTAAAACACCCAGCTTCCGAGAAGAAAACACACAGAATCTAATGTGATTCTAGCTGTCCATAAGCTGGACCTCTGACCTTTCTGTAGGCCGTCTGCAGCGCGGGGTCCAGCTCGTCCTCCAGGTGGAGAGAGGCGGTCTGGAGGAGGACTCTTTGATCGGGTCGGGCAGAGCCAGAATACGCCCATCGTCTCCAAACCACTTCCTTCCTGCACGAACCACAAACGCTTACAGATAACAGCACTTGTAAACATTTGTTTTTTAGTGTCATTTCTATTAGGGCTGCACGATATATCGGTATCGGCCAATATGTGTTTCATTTTGTTTTAAATTTTTTTGTGTTCAATTTGTTATCGTTAACAGCCTGACAGAGAAATTTGGCTGATATTTTTAAAACCGATAAATAATGTATATTTCCTCCAGCTAAGACACTGTTCACCATAATGGTTTTGGGAAACCGTTAAAAAGGAAAATACAGTTCTGAGAGAATCAGAATTGTGTACTTGTGGACATGGATAATAATGGTGATACTTTTTGTAATCAGACTCTAAAAATGTTTATAAAAACTTGGATTTAGATTTATAGGTGTGTATATATACCGATTATGAGCTTTATCTGTTATCGGTATCAGCCAAAATGTTCATATTGGTGCATCCCTAATTTTTATAGAATTTAGTATATGAAGTGCTCTTGCCTGATGCTGATTTCTTTTTATTACCTCGCCCTGCTTGAGTATTCGGTTTGCAAAGGGATGCATGATATATCAGTATCGGCCGATATGTGTTACTTTTAATTTGTTATCGTTTACAGCCCAACAAAGAAATTTGGCCGATAGTTTAAAACCGATAAATAATGTATATTTCCTCCAGCTGAGACACTGTTCACCATAATGGTTTTGGGAACCCGTTAAAAAAAGGAAAATACAGTTCTGGGAGAATCAGAATTGTGTACTTGTGGACATGGATATTAATGGCAAGACTTGTTTTTGTAATCAGACTCTAAAAATGTTTATAAAAACTTGGATTTACATTTATCGGTGTATATATATACAGATTATCGGTTTTCAAATATTACGAATTATCGGTTATCGGTATCAGCCAAAATGTTCATATCGGTGCATCCCTAATTTTTATAGAAGTTAGTAGTTGTGTGCTCTCGTCCGATCCTGATTTCTTTTCATTACCTCGCCCTGCTTGAGTATTCGGTTTTCCAAAATGTTCTGATTTCTCAGGCAGACGTGTGGCCTCTCGCCCACATATAACCCCTCCTCCTCTGGGTAACGGGGACGCACGTCTCGGCCAGCTTACTCGAGGCAGGGACTGTGGGACACATGGGACGCATCATTTGACCTGCTAGAGGAGGGTTAAGATAAAGAAAGTTTCTGTTTGTGTACCTGTCCTCATGCTGGGAACAAACAGTGTATCTCGCTCCCTCTGCAGTCGCCTACTGTAGTCCATGTACTCCGCTCTCCGCACTTCCAGGAAGTCCTGTGCTGATTGGTCAATGATAAACAAATCCTCCTCCTCATCTCTGACCAGTGGAGCATCTTCATCCTAAACAGCGATTGAATTGTATTAAGGTAGCTGATATGAAATGTCCAAGTAATGAAGGACGCTATATCTAATATAAAACTTTTGTTGTTGCAAATAAATTTGAATGGGCTCATATTAATTGAGAGACTACATCGATAACTCAAAATATAGCTGTATAAGAATGCCCAATGAACTGCTAAACGTTTATTAAAAAGGTGAAAAAGGTGACCAGTCATATATAACAATATGTACAATGTATACAGATTTCAAACTAGGGCTGTCAATAGCTTACTAATTTTAATTGCGATTAATTGTGATTTACTTATCATAAAAAATGAAAGCCTACAACTTGACGTGAGTCACATCTCTGATGTAACAAGCTGGTTCTCTTTAACCCCTCTGGGAACCAAGGTGTATTTGGGGTCCTTGAGATGTTCTGACATTTGTACTTTTTCAGTTGCTTATAAACATATTAATGGCACAGGTGAAATGACATTATATTTAGCAGAAACGGGGCTACCATAATATGTGAGCAACATGTATGTACATGTTTGTATTTTGAGAGAATATTGTTTATGTGTGGTTATTGAAAAAAGAAATATGAAAGTTTCTGAAATAAGGCCACAAAACACATACAAAATATGCATCCACAAGATTTTTGACTAATTGATGTTGAGTTTTATTCTTCACAATGATCTGAAAATCATCCTCCTAATCGTTCACATAAAACTGTGAATTGGGTTATATTCTGAAAAAAATATATTTTTTTTTTGCCAAGGCAATTTGCGAATGGGTGTGAACAGACCAGCCCCATCATGAATAATTAGGTGGTTCTCACCTGAGAGAGACAAAGACACGCATAATAATGAGCCTTTCATTCAGGTGAGTCAGACAAGAAAAAATTTAAAGGACAAATTGACATACATATTTACATTTATTTATATGACCAATAATGACGGGGTAGGAAAATACTCCATCTATGTTGCAGCTATGTGAAAAAAAATGATCAAAACACAGGGGCGCGTTTTTGGTCCTCAGGGGATGTTGGGACTGATTGTACGAATGGTTTCGTTACTGTATTATTGGACTAAACACTTTCCCAGAGTTTAGCGGATTAAAATGATCTGAACAGAGAAGTGAAATCAGATTAAAGGGTTCAAATAGAAATTTCAGAATGTGTACGTGCCACGCTTGATAAACTCCCGACTTTTAAGATCATCTAACTGCGTGACGTAAATTACATTAATGAAGCAATTTTGCATGCCTCAGTAATTTATTTTGTGTTAAATTATTTAAACCCATTCATTTTGAAATAATCACACTGGTTAACATTGACAACCTAATATTTTGGTTCTGACTGAATGGTCAACGTTTGGTCACTGACATGTATAAATTGCATTGTTGTTTGTTAGTGTCCATCTTTGTTGTTTAATTCTAATCAGAAACAAACACATAAACACAAGTCACCCTGGCTTCAGACTCTTCCTCTCCTTCACACTCCCTCTCTTCCTCCCCTTCTTCTTCTTCATCCTCTCCATCTTCTTCCCCTGATTTCCCCTCTCCTTCCTCCTCCGCTTCTCTTCTCCCGGGTCCTCTTTTCTTTCGTCTGCGTTGCTGTTGAGGCTCTGGGTCGAAGTTGAAGGTGAAGAAGTTGTCTACGCCTCTTCAGTGGTCGGCAAACCAGTGTCGGTCTGCTCAGAAACCAAACACACACACCTGTGTCAGGATTTCTAATGCATTTCTTAATTAATTCTGTTCACATACTTCATCTGATGTGGGAAATATCATCTTTATTATTACACACACGCAACTATGCACAATGTAGAGTGTAAAGAAATATTAAAATGTCAGAATCCATCCTTTTATAATATGTAATATCTATTGCTTTCTTTCCCTTCTGAGGATGCCTTTGGTCCTGGCAGCAGACACAGGATCTCTTACCCTTTTGTCTTTGGTTGCACGTCTGGCCACATCACGAAACTTCAGCCTGGCAGTGAAGGACGAGTCTTCATCAGCCCGGAGATCTGGATCCGTCTGACAGGATGAGAGCAGATCAGATTACATTTCAAACTTCTAAACAAGAGCTGGTGTGTTTTACTCTTAATTATAAAATGAGCATATTAAATCATTTTAAGTTTTTTCAGAAGTCCCCCTGTAGTCTATAATTGTCTCTCTTAAAACTCATCTTTGATCATTAAAATTACATATTTAAGAGTTTTTTTCCTCAGTTTTTTTTCTTAAAATATCTTGAATGTACCTCAACACCCTTGCCTCATTTAGTATACGCGGTTCTATGAATATGCAAATGAGCCCCGCCTCCACTCACTCACTCAGCTCAGAGATCCACTGGTTGACGATCACACGTTGATCTGATTGGTTACAAGGTCATTTGTGACGTCAGAAACATGAAGCCTACCCAGAAGTGTGAAAACTGCAATACATCGAAAATCCACAAGAGGCCGGTCCCAAAAGGGAGCAAATGTCCATATACGCCATGTTAAATGTCCGTTTTCACAGCATAAATTCATGTTTTTACTGTTTGGTCCCATGGACTTTTATTGTTTTATCGGATAGGTTCCGCGTGCCTGACAACTGTGAGGGGGTGAATTTTTTTGTAACTCGTTAGTTTAGATCGTATTTAGATATAAAATGTATGACAAATAAGGAAATTGACGTCTCGGCCATGATCTGACACAACACGTCATACCACCTCTGTATCCTTTCTGAACATTTGTATTTTGTATTTCCCAAGATTTTTCAGTATGGCGCCGACCATACCCCCCATAAACAGCCTCAAACCCGTTCTTCAGAGAGTCTATGGGTGATGTCACAGACGCTTTGACCATATTTTTTACAGTCTATGATAAAAATATTAATTTCTTTAAAGAAAAAAAGAAAATATCGCACTAACGCCATTTTCACACCTGAAAGTCTGCACCAAGGTCCGAACCAAAGTTCACGTTTTGATACATTTTATACTTTCAGAAAGTTGTGGTTTGGTTTCTCACTGCAAAAGAACTTTACGCGACATGCTTACGTCCTGTCGTCATCATTTATGTGGGCTCCATCTTGGCAGTGATTGGTTTTTAGTAAATGGACGTGTGTCTGACGTTCAGCGTGTTGTCAATTCGGCGGGCAACTTTGACAACATGAATGAACTGACGCATATCGTTGCAACTATATTGTTATTGTTATGGCATAATTACCTGCAGCAGCAACTATACACAAGGCTAGCTCAAATTCAGCAAATGAACGTCCTCATTGTGTGAACATTTTAATATCGTCGCCAGCAGGAAAGGAAGAGAAGACTGCAAGTTGACTTCTTATTATGTCATCAGACCCCATACTTCAATTAAATAAAAAATAAAAAGGTCTGAAAGTCCGAACCATAAAGAAATTGCTTTCACACTAGAAACGAAGCAAACCTTTTTTCAGTTTGATCTGGACCGAGACTACCTCTTTTCATCGGACCAAATTTCATCAGTGTGTTCAAGATAGGTGTGAAAGGGCCCTTAAACATGAACATACCAGGACAATTGACCCTTCGCTAAGCCACGCCCGAAAACCGCCACTGGCCAATCGTGTCTTAGCAACCGTAACTATGCGCGGGAGGTCTGGCAAGCTTTCGAGCGAGGGAAACATGCCGAAGCATTGTGCGTATGGATTGTGCAAATCGGACACCGGTATCCTAAAAGTTTGGACGCGGGAGAGGAATAGTTTTCCTTCCAGAAAATCTAAAAGCCAAGGGGAGAAATGATGGGCGTGATCAAGCAGTGTGGGAGACCCACTACCGGTAAATGTCGACATGATAAACAAAAACACCTAACGTTATTGCTTGGAAATATTGACGGTTCTTTGGTCATAATGATATAACGTAAAATAAGAACGATTAAAGACCAGACAAAGGCTCACTGACATACTTTAAAATATATTTCAGCATTTTGTTAATTGACGTCCTACTAACGTTACCCCTGACTAAGTTACTTTAACCCAATCCGATCGTGGCTCTCTCGGTATTAGTTTTGTTCCACAAGATTTATGGATAAACTGTTTTATTTATAATTATTAGGATTTTCACATACCCTGCTGTGCATGAACATAGCTGTTCCTCAATTTGTGTGTTTCCCATTTGAACGGTCAGCGTATGAGCCAGTTGCTGCTTGCGCTGGGACAATAACGTTAGGCTTTAGCTTACATTTTTAAGAAATTATTCTCTAATCGGTTGCATATTATGTCATGAATATATCCCTCGAATGCAATACTGCAGTCCCTTTTGTCTCGCTCTCTCAGATATTTCACTTTTTCACCGAAAATGACTAATTATCTCATTGGGAATGTCTGACACCGGTGCAGACACACTGTAATAGATGTGCCAGCCACGAAAGCTTGACAGGCGTAGCAACAGTAACTAGGGAGGGCGGGGCTTAGCAAAGGGTCAATTGAACTTTTTTATGAATTTCCATGTTGACATCTTTCTTTCCCCACCACTGTCATTTGCCTGTTTCTTACGTCTCTGTCGGAATCGAGTGAGGGTTTCTCGGTCCCGTAGACTCTGTAGGCGGCTGGTGGGCTCAGTGATGCTCTCCTGCTCTAGAAGACTAGCAGCTTTAGACTGAAGGGACGGCACAACTGAGAGTTAGTATTCTGAAACACATCCTCAAACACATAGTTCTATTATAGACACACTTCACCTTCGCTGCTCTCAGCTTCTCAGTCATTCGCTGCCTCATGGTGGTCTCCGATTGGCTGGATCCCGGCCTCATCACAGGACGAGGAGGAAGATCTGGAGAGATTGTGAGGATGAGAGGCTGTGCTGTGACACCAGACTGAACAGCTTCACATTATGAATTCTTTGGTTGTCACATGCTATAGACGGTCACAGCACCCAGCCCGAAGGCCTTGTCCACACTAATACGTTTTTGTTTGTTAACTCATCTTTTTCTCTCCGTAGTGGCCTTCCGTCCACACCTAACCCTTTTCCACCAAAGCATTTTAGAGCCGGTGCCAGTGTTTCGACAGCCAAAGAACCGGTTCTCGGCCAGGAAAACTGGTTCCAGAGCGGCCGGACTAAAACCGTTCTTTTACCATGTCATGTTTGTGTCGGGGGCGGGGTTATTGAGACCAACGACACGACAGGAATGGGAAAGCTATGACATATGGTGACGTACACAGTGACCTAACGACATCGTTCGCTGGGCTCTCCAGTCAGTGGAAAAACAAACAAGATTCGCAAGTTGAACCAACTTTGAACGAGCATCAGTTCCGAACCAGTTCCTTTTTGGTGGAAAATTGAGGCGGCAGGTTTAGGAAAACGCTCTTCAAAATGGATACAACTCGTTCTCAGAGTTATAGTGTGGAGAGTGAAAACGGAGGTATTTAAAAACAACGACGCAAGTTTAGTCACGTGACGTGACGCATATTGTAACAGTAGATATTCATGTTTATACCGGTATTGTGCCTGTTATGAGCTTTTCACTTTCACACAAATTGCTAAAATATGTAACTTTGCACGCTGTTTCAGACCAAACATACACAACGCATCAGTGAATGCTCCAAATGATCCTCCCAGAAGGATTATGTGATAACTTGATTATGTCTTGTTCTATCTGTATCATCTCTTTCAAGTGTCAGGGAAATCACCTATGGAAATCACGACACAGAACCGTCACAACTCTGTCGTCATTGTGTTAAGCCCGCCCACCAACTCTATACACGGTTGTGATTGGCCTGACCAGAGTTTGGATTTTCCACTTTGAAAGTCAACGGAGAGTTGCTAGACCACACTTTGCCGCAAAATAATTTTTGCTGCCACTAGGGTGCGTCTAGATTTCTAGGCTAGGTTTACGCATGCGCTGTAAAGTGAATTTAGCGTTTTCCGACGTTTCAGTGTGGATGAGAAACTTTTGGAAAATGCTTTAACCCTAAAACCGTATTCTGGACAAATGTGGGCAAAATAGTTTTGATTTATTTTTAAAAAATACTTCCCTTGATCTGAGCGTTACAAGACTTGACTACTTTTCCTAAGTTTGGCTCCTGAACACACACAATTTTTTTTTTACTCAATTCTACAATGTTAAGTGGGTGAAAAAAAACCTCCTTAATCTTGTATTTGGGTCAAAAATGGGCACCCAAAGAAATGAATGTCAAAAAACTAACAAAAGCCTGGTTCATACAGCAGCAGCAATGCGATCATGTCATATGAAATTGTGTATTGTTGTGTATGTGAGGTGTGCATCTGTGTGAGTTTGAGTGATTGTGTTTATCTACTCATTCTTGTTTGTGTTAACTGGTTTCTTGACATTTTATTGTATTCACTGTAATTTTGTATTTAGGCATATTTATTTTTTGGATTGATAAAAGCCCTTCTAGGGACAGGTGTTGCGAATTAGCCTTGGCTATAAACACTGTGATACAGGCATCGGATTGTTCTTTATGTAATAATCTATGTTTTTTTGTATCTGTCCCTATTCAAATAAACAATAAATAAATAAAATAAATAAATGTGAAAAACTGTAATTTAGAGCATTCTAAAATAAGCCAAAATAAGACACCAGGTGACAGCAAAGTCATTTCATCTTGTGGTTTTAGCTCTAAGAACTTATTGGAATGATATTTTAATATAGTTAAAAAAATGTAAAAAATAAAACATAAAAATAAGCATAATTTACATCGAAAATATGGTACTTTTTGAAGTAAATATATTAAAAAATACCCCCAAAATAAATAAAAAAAACACCATAAATGGATAGACAAAACTTTATCGAAGACAGTGATATAACATTTATAATAAATAGAAATTAGGATCATACCTGAGTCCTCTGTGCCCACATTTGTCCACAATTACAGGATTAAGGGCTATAAAGGGAATACGGTTTAAGGGCTAAAATGAGAGTGTGGACGGAGAAAGTTTTTAGAGGAAAACTCCATTTTCAAATCTATCCGGATTAATGTAGACGTAGCTCTAGTGAAACCCAGGCTTTGTAATGACGAGTCCCCTGACCTCTCGGTGAGCGCGCTGGCTGTCCGTCGTCATCATCGGGTCTGTCCTGCTCCTGCACTGCCGTCAGCTCGTCGTCTGGAGGAGCATCGACCGCCCTCTCCTTCAGCAGCTTCAACACGGAGAACACATGCAGACGTTACACACAGACGATCCCACCGCATCAAGGCTTCTCTTGTACCATATTCACACTTTTGTACTTTAGTTTGCAGGGAAAGTAAATATTTCATGTATTCTTTGCATTATTACTTGACTTTTTATAGCCATTCATTTTCAAAAATAAAAATAAAGATGAGAATAGCATAACAGTAATAATATTTAATATTATGTTTTATTGAGGTGATAATCATCATATCACAAAAAGAAGCAAATAATCGTTAAAAATTATTTTATTATGAACTTTATCTATTGTCATTTTCTAAATAAATAAATAAATAAATAAATAAATAAATAGTAATGGAATATTCATAAGTAGTGTTTTTTATTGTTGTAGTAGACATTCTGTCAAAAAGAAAATAAATGAATGATTAAAATTGATTTGCATCATAACTTAACTTTTAATAACCATTTTTTAAAATAAAAATAAATAGTAATGAAATATCCTTGATTAATGTTACGTTTTTTTGTATTGTTGTAGTAGTCATTGTAATATATATAAATATATATATATATATATATATATATATATATATATATATATATATATATATATATATATATATATATATATACTTCATAAGTTATTACAGTCCTGACCTTCTTCTTTTTCTTCATTCTCTTTGCCATCACTGAGCGTCTGAGTGTCTCACCAGGGTCCTCATCACCACCTGCCAGCTCCTGAAATAACACACTTAGGAATATTACAATAAAAAATATATGATCATCAACTGTATCTCATGGACAGTATATCAATGTGTGTGTGTGTGTGTTTTAAATGTCCACTGTGACCATTATTTATTCATTTATTTTTAATTTGTAGGTTTTCAAATTTTTCGTTAAAAGTCAAAAACAAGTCCAACAGGTTTTTTTTTTTAATAATACTGTATAATATAATATAATTATGCAGTCTAATTAAACCCAATTATTGTGGTTATTTCTAATAACCAGGATGATTAATCAGTAATCGGGAAAGGCCTAGCTGTTAGTAATCCAGTTCCATCAAATGATAACGCACAGCATTTCCCCACTGGTCAGAAGCAGTTTTTAAGGAAGTCACATGCTTAGATACAAGGAGAATGATCAAGAGAGTCTAGAAGAAAAGCATTGAATGAAATGTGTTCACCTATTAAAAATAAAACTGGTTCATATGCTTCATGTAAAAGCATACGGCTTCAGAAGACTTGGACTCATGCACCAGTCTTTTGAGACACAGGTGTGGTGCTCTTCAGTTCTTAAAGGGATAGTTCACTTTAAAATTAATTTTTGGTATGTTTTATCTTATCTCAAGGGCATCCAAGATGTAGGTGTCTTTGTTTCCACAGTATTTTCAATTTTGAAATTTTTAGGTCAAACCGTTCCTGTCTGTCAGTCATATAATGGAGGTCTATGGTCACCACCTCGAAAGAGCATGCACAGAGAAGTCCAAATTAAACATGATTTAATGACTCGTAAATGTAAGTACACATTGATGGCCTAAGACACGAAACGAGCGGTTTGGCTGTGATTACAAGAGGTAAAACGATATAAATACTGTTCGTTTTCTCACACAAACTGCTCGTTTTGTGTCTTAGGCCATCAATGTGTACTTACATTTATGAGTCATTAAATCATGTTTAATTTGGAAATTTGGTGCATGCTCTTTGAGGTGGTGACCATAGACCTCCATTACATGACTGACAGACAAGAACGGTTTGACCTAAAAATATCAAAATTGAAAATACCGTGGAAACAAAGACATCTACATCTTGGATGCCCTTGAGGTAAGATAAAACATACCAAAAATTAATTTCACCCTCCACTTGAACTGTGTGAGAAAGAGCAGCGTGGAGACTCTGGTGAGTGAGTGATGACAGATTGATTATGCTTGAGAGAACACTGAAGGAAAGCAGGGAAGTGTTAGAGGAAGTTGAAAAGGTGAGTCCAGAACCAACCTCCACCGCAGCGTGATCATTGTCCCAGTCTGCCGGAACCAGAGCCTACAGCAGATCAGCACATTCATGCGTTCAGTGAGGCTACAGCTTTATCCTGCTCGTCTCGTACGACAAGCTGCTAATGCAACAAACATGTCTAGCTACTTCAGAGATCAAATACAGCAAATACGTGTGCATATAGTGCCTGCACACTGCTTCCGGAAGCTTTTCTTTTTTAAGTTCATTTCTCCCATAGGGATTTACATAATATCGGTAAAGGGATATTAGCAACGAACCAAATCAACCAGCAACAAGGTGAAACACAACAATAAAAACTTTTGATTTGATGCAAAAAAGACTGTTACTAATGTTTAACGAGGGACAGAACTACAATCCCATAAAGCATTGTGAACAGCATAATCAAAAAAAAAAAAATTATGGCAAAATATAAACCTACTCATTGACAAAATGTTGATTATATGTAGAAAAACGATATATTTTAGTTGTATTGCATGTATAAACATTTCAATATTTTTAGAGAGTGTAGGAATGGGCTTGATTATGTCATTCGCAATGCTTCATGGGAGTGGGCGGGGCTAAGAGGCGGGGTTTTCTTATTACTATTCTCTGATTAGTGTAATTTTTGTACAGCATCATGGGTGGTGTAGTCTTTAACCATAAAGTATGCTAATACAAATTCAAATGTTTATAAGTTATCGGTTTTCCCTATGGAGAAAATGAATGGAGTTCCGGAACCCGCCGGTTTCGCTCTATTGCCCAAAAGTGCAGCATCTTAAAAAATAAAAACAGGTGATGAACAACAAACATTGTAAATGGAAATCACTGTTCATTATACGAAACCAGGGGTTTAGGGATCATCCTCGTGTGAGGGACCCTGTCCTAAAATTCTATATATCATTAAAAAAAGACCCAATTTATACACTAAAAAGCCTATATGAATCTAAAATTAGTTTTTATTTAGATACATTATATATTTTTCTACTCACTTCAGTAATGTACTGTTTAATGTATATATTTCTATTATTTCTTTAATTTATATTTATTTATATGAATCGATTTGTATTATTTTAATCTTTAATTTAATTTTTAATTTATTTTTCTCAAGGGTGAAAGCCCCAGTACTAATAATGTTCTGCATTCTGATTATTATAACCTGTTTATCATCTCTGGCTCTTCCTAAAGACTCCTGCAGTTCTCTCCTCTTCTTCCTCATCTTCTCCCCCACATCACTGAAGACAACAGGACAGAAAACTTGCTTTTACAAGTATCACACCTTATGTTTTGTATTCCTGAAGTAGTTAAAAAAGGATGATTACCTGGGCGAAGACATTTTGAATATAATGACTGATGTCAGATTTCTCCCCAATTCATATCAGATGCAAGGACCTCACAGGAACTTCTTGATGAAACTGTATTAAAGCGAGTTTATAACAGAGGGACTGACTGTAACTTATCATCCACATCCACAGCAAACACACGGACATCAATAAACACACATCTGATGTTTCTCTTATAAAGTAAGTTCCAGTACATCTCTGTATTCTCTCGGTGCAGGACATAAACATCACCCTGAGGGAAAAAAAGAAAGCAAATGCTTTCCAGACTGCAACGATACGAAGAGCATTAATTCACTGAAGGAGTATAGATTAAATATGTATTTCGGTAGAGTTTTACCGTCATGCTCCGTCTCGCTGCCTGGTAACGGATGTAAATAATCTGCTACAGCCCCTACAGTCTATGGCTACAACCGAACCCACAGCGGTTTGCGTCCGGTCCCGCCCACTCTGTGTCAAAGCGGCTTTTCATTGGCCCAGACTCCCGTCAATCACACAAATCTGCTGACGCTACTAGGCTGCGCTTAAATCGGCTAATTTTGCATTAATTACAAACATAATTTTTCTCCTCATCGGTGTTACATATGGACCAATAGGAATATTTTATTTAAGAATACGTCTTTGTTCTATAATCACTGGTTCTGTAATGAAATATTTAATGTTAGACAACTCTTTGAAGGTCTGCTTTTTAGGTATACAGAATTCC
Source organism: Hybognathus amarus (assembly GCA_030378365.1). Lineage (NCBI taxonomy): Eukaryota > Metazoa > Chordata > Actinopteri > Cypriniformes > Leuciscidae > Hybognathus > Hybognathus amarus. The sequence goes on along the minus strand of JAQIUQ010001757.1, from coordinate 148,370 downwards.
TTTCATAATATCATATAGGCCTACCTGTAACTCCCAAAGAGTTTGCCACAGTTATGGATGCTATTGCATCTGGCATACTCATGCTTTTCAAAAATAATGCTGTCTCTTTGAGTTCATTATCTTTGCCTGAACCTGTCCTATTGGTGAGATATGTTTCACTGAAAAAAATGGAAGAAATTATAAAGTAAGAGTTCTATTCCTTGAGAACATTATTTCTGTCCCTCCAGTAGTGTCATATTGGAATGGTCTTTTTGATCATTTAAATTGGCAAAAAATATGGTCCATACAACAAAGGTTTCTCCTCACAAACAAAATCAAAGAAATATCCTTTAAATTAACTCATAATATTTACCCAGTTAAAAATTTCCTTAAGAAAAAATTTAGATCTGATTTTGACACTAATTGCTCTTTCTGTCAGAATGACACTGAGACACTTCTTCACTTATTTTGGTCTTGCAATTTTACTCGGCAAATTTGGAAAGATGTTAATGGGTTTATCTCTATCAATATCTTAAAGAATTTCTCCATGAATCCCAGAACCGTTATTTATTTATTTATTTATTTTTGAAGCTGATTCAAATGCCTGCTTTGTTATAAATCTTCTTATTTTCCTGTGTTGATTTTATATTCACAAATGTAAGTTTTCAAATTGTAAACCAATTTTTCTGGTATTCTTGCATGAGATAAAACATTACTTCACTACAATTTCTTCCTCTCTTAACCCAAAAGCACTCAGAACTTGTAAAATTTCTACGAAGTCCTACAAACTTTTACTTTATTAAATGTTTAGATTTATTTTCATTTAAGTATTGCCCTCTTTGTATTTATTTATTTATTTATTTATTTTATCTTTTATTTTCCTGTTCCTGTTTATTATTGTCTAACTTCTGTTTTGCGCTATTATGTTGTTGTGTTATTATTATGTTGTTTACTCTGTAAACTGAATGTTTAAATAAAGCATTAAAAAAATTGCATGAATGTGTGTTTTCTTATCTGTCGTTTATTTTTTGTACACTACAAAGTTTATAACGCAACTAAAATTAAATTTATTGTACAAACAAAAATATGTTCAGAAAAACATGTGTTATATCTTTTATTCCACCGAGTGTCTTCTCAAAGATTAGGTCTACCATTTTAAACTAAAACCAAAAGGATTACTTCAGTATTGTCTTAGATGCAATAACAATTTACACTCAAGTTAGAATACCACGAATTTGCCGCCTTCATTATTCCTGTTTAAACAAAACCAACCTAATCAATCATAGTCTGAGCTGAGTGTCAATTAAACACAGAATGTGTGTATTATTTAAAAATTATATTATTTCTGAAACTGACCAGTTCCAATAACAAACGTTACACGCCATTTTGATTTCCACTATTTATTGGACTGTACATTATAATCTAAAACAGTTGTAATTATAATCTCACTAAACCACTCAATGACTATTCGACAGCAATATGCAAACAATTGTCATTGAGTCGGAATAGTCAATAGTCATTGAGTAGCCTACACAATTAGTGAGTAATACTCACCATATTGGTTGGTTTTGTATTCTTTAGGAAAAGATGAAACTTGATGAGAAAAAAAATATTTGCTAGAGCAAACAGGAAATACTGTGAATAAGGTCTTATTTCTTCCATTAAATATTATATAATATTATAATATTATATAATAGCCTATTATCCTTTTTGTCTCTGAACAGTCCAGATGTTTGAGCTGTTTTCTCTGACAGTAGATGAACTCTCCCATGACAAATTGAACTGAATTCAAGATACAAGTGACTCATCGATGCAATAAAACCAAGGGAGTTTCTGTTCAAATGTTTGGATTCATTTGACACATGAATTCATAGCAAATAAATAATGTAGCATTAGCTGAACATGCCAAACAATATATACTCTTTGAACATGTATAATACACAAATGTAATATTTCACATGAACACTTCGCAAAAGCAATTATATTAATATTTCACAACAACTTTATTTTGTAAGTAAGTAAATAAAGAGAATTAATAAAAAGAACTTGGGCAAAATTAACACTTAAAATATATATACAAATATTTTAAGTGAGATTTATATGAATTTGAATATGTTGTGGGCCATATACAGTATTTACAAAATATGGGAAAAGTTCATTCCCACTAAATGTGGAAAAGAAAAAAAATATTCAACCTAAAAATGGTTAAATCCCCAGTTGAAATCATTAGCATGTGTGACACTTGAGTGTGACATTAAGTGATCATAACTGTGTGATATACTTTTTTCACACAGATAATTTCACAATAATAAGTATAGAGTGTCAAAAAAAAAAAAGATTTCATACTTCTTTGTATAACCAGCAACATTTTCACCATAAAGTATTTTGTGTCAACAATGTACATGGTGACTTTCAGCAAGTCTTCTGTGCAAAAACAGCTGACGGAACAGAATTCAGGGTTCTTGAGAAAAGTTTTGTACTATTTTTTATTTATTTTTACTTAACAATTGCTTTTTATAAACTGAAACAGTGTCAAATGCAACGTGCATGGCATGTGGTGCTGAAAAAACAGCATAACCCAATACAGGGTTACAGACGGGAATGGACTAGTACCATTTATTGATGTTACTGTAGATGCTATTTGTAGTCTTCCGCCAATGTATCCATATAGTTTGTATCTGCATACAGTAAAAACCCAGAGAACAGACTGTCAGCCCAGCCGGGGTCAGCAAACAGGCCGTTCTGGTCCTTGTAGAAGATCTCCAGCCATACCTCATCCTCTGGGTTGAGAACATCACAGTTGAGCCAGATGCTACGTCATGGTTTCCGGTGTTGGCATCAAAAGTCTTTATCCGGAACTCTCCGTTCTGGACAAGCCCAATGGCCAAGTGCTTGTCGGCCAGAGTTATGTCATAAGAGAAGTAGTATATTCCTGGGTATGCACAGATGAATTTTCCCGTCTCGGGGTTGTAGTGGCCACCTTCATTAAACAGGACTTTGTTGAACTTGATAGGTGCTTGTTCAGTGGGGTAGCTACTGGTGATGCCTACTGAGAAAGCGGATTTGGGAACCAAACTTCCACATTTGCAAGTACCTGGTTCTCCCGGAGGGCCACGTTGGCCCTTGTCACCCTTTTGTCCAAGACGTCCTGCAGGACCAGGAGGCCCTAAATCTCCAGGATCACCCTCAGGTCCACGTTTCCCAATGAAACCTCTCTCCCCACGATCTCCAAGTTTTCCCATTGGCCCGCATCGACCTTTGAGCCCTGAAACAAACACAGTCCTATTAAAGATGCTGAATTTGTGAGGTAAAACCATACCCCAAGAAAGGGGTCTCTAACCCTGCTCCAGGAGAGCTATCTTCCTGCAGGATTCAGATCCAACTCTGCTCCGACACACCTGCCTGCAATTTCCATGCAAGTCTGAACCCCTTCGTTTAACTGGTTCAGGTGTTTGACAATTCAGGTGTTTTGTTCAATTGATGACTACTCATCAATTAAACTGCATAAATTAGGTCAGTCGTAACCACAAATACTTCCAAATACTTCCGCTTTACATTCCTGTCGGGGTCACTCCTCAACCACCACCAGTGTGAGCATCCACTTGGATGATGCAAAGGCAGCAACAGTAAAACGGCGCCAGTGCGCTCACAACACACCAGCTACAGGTGGAGAGGAGAGAGAGTGATAGAGCCAGTTCATTGGATGGGGATTATTAGGAGGCCATGATTGGCAAGGGGCATTGGAGGGAATGTAGTCTCAGCCTCAGATGTCACACCCACGGAACATTAGCTAAACGTCTGATGCATATGGCACACTTAAGTGGAAACACTTCAGGAATGTCGAAGTCGTCATCTGGTTGAATTTTATCTGATTTCCAGGGGGCGCGAGTGTCGCGTTAATTTTCGGTCCGCCGGGAAGTAAAGCACACAGATGTGTGATTGCATAAGAAAAACTGTTGTGTTTACATGTAACAATGAGCATTTATCAAGATCAGCTAAACGTAGGATTCTCAAAAGTATGCTTGGTTCACGGCATAGACTCTTTAAGAGATGTCCAGTAGTTTTGTTTGAGGCACTTAGTGGAGACAAAAAGAGATATTTTAGCCGGTTTGCTGACGGGATTTGTGAAGAGTATTATTTTCCAAACCTGGCCGACCCTTTGTCAACATTTAGAAGGATTCCTAGCAGATCCAATTTTACTAGTTGTGTGTCCCCTTCTATCTATTATGTAAGATCAAGTGAAGGACCAAACTGCAAAGGGGATATCAGCAGCGTTTGCAGGCAAACATGAAATAACAGACGCTGACATTGCAGCTGGCCGATTCAGTATTGTGTTCGGTTCTCCAGAATTGCTTGCGGGTGTTAAAAAGTGGAGAGATATGCTTCAAACAGATGTTTACCGAGAGCAAACAGGTAAACAAGTGCACAAACAGATTATTGACTTACTGCTTGTTTTCTTCTCCTTCTTTGATTTTCTATGCTGAGTGACTTGTTGCACACCGGTCTGTTGTTGTGAGGACATTTCCACGCCCCGAAACGTGACGCTGAATGAAACAAACTGTAATTGACGGTCAAACGGCCTTATGGGCGGGCCTTGGCCAAAGAAAGCTGCTATGAATTCTCAGACCTTCAGCCGTCAATCTAAACGTCTGGCTAAGTGATAGTAGAGGGAATGTGGCCAGAGCACCAGGATTACACCCCTCCTCTTTATGAGAAGTGCCATGGGATTTTTAATGACCACAGAGAGTCAGGACCTCAGTTTAACCTCTCATCTGAAGGACGGTGCTCTTTGACAGTATAGTGTCCCTGTCACTATACTGAAGTGTTAGGACCCACACAGACCACAGGGTGAGCGCCCCTAGTGGCCTACTAACACCTCTTCCAGCAGCAACCTGGTTTCCCCAGGAGTCTCCCATCCAGGTACTGGCCAGGCTCATCCTTGCTTAACTTCAGTGGGCAACCAGTCTTGGGCTACAGGAAGATAGGGCTGCTGGCATATGCTAATATAATATTATCTATGCTAATATAAGTCTCCTTGTTTATCCCAAGGTTTACCGTCAGTCAGCCGAAACCGGCCCATATCCAAATCAGATGGAGGACCTGCCCCTAGACACAACCACAACACAACTAGACTTTCCCCTATGAAGGCCTCATCGAATCATAATCCTACACTTTGTTCGTTGGGATGCTGGAAACTGGCCCCTTGACTGAGCCTGGTTTCTCCCAAGGATTGTTCTCCGTGGAGTTTTGGTTCCTTGCCACTGCCGCCTTTGGCTTTTGGCTTGCTTAGTTGGGGACACTTATTATTCAACAATATTATTGATCTGCCTGCATTGACAGCATTGCATGAGAACTGAAATCAATGAGAACTCTACCTGGATCTCCTTTTCTCCCTTTTCTCCCTTCCGTCCATCCCTCCCGTCTCTTCCAGGGATTCCGACATGGCCATCCTCTCCAGGGAGGCCCAGGGGGGCCAGACTTTCCTAGGGCCCCTGGGATCCCTGGAATGCTGCAAATAAATTGAGGCAGGGCTCCTTTGGACCTGGCCTCCAGCAGCTGTCCCATAATGCACTGAGAGAGACAGATAACACCCACCATTGTCCACATCCTTAGACCTAAGTGAGAAAAATAAAAGAGCAAGGGGGTAAAAACAATGAACCAAACTGTTCACCTCATTTTTGGCTGAACTCTTCCTTTAGCCTGCTGGTCCCCAAGCCAGTGTATTTATATAAGGAATCAGAAATGTCACTATTATGGAATAATAAACTGTTCCACATGAGGTAGAAGATCATCACTGATGATCTCTTAATGAATGCTGATTCATAACAGGCCACTTTATTGTTCTGATTGTCTGCACACACTTATACTATGTATAATTGAAAAAAGTGTATTCAATTAGAAAAATGCAGATGTTATGTACATGTGCATGCATATTAACCATAATTATTTGCTTTTTATTTTGTTGCGTCATATCAGAGAAAAAATGATAATGTTATAAAATTGAAACAAAATCTACTAAAAGAGATATCAGATCCTTAGGGGAAACCAAAGGCATGTGTACATGGTAATAATAGAAATGAAAACACAATACTGAGAAACTGCAAGTCCAGTCTTGAAAGAGACAAAAACAGACTGCACAGCTTCTCAGCACATTTTTTTCAATGGGAAATCAACTGCATGAGCAATTGATTATGATTATACATCTTACTGTATCCATTCCAATAAGATCACACAATGCGTCCTTAAGAATTCAGATGTGCTCGGGCATGCAACTACGCAAACCCTGCTGCCATACATACACAAATATGCACAAATAAACTCTGAGCTGTTGCAGGGTTGTGTGTTTTTGACAGATGCATGGCATGAAGCAGGAGTGATGTTACAGACCTTTCTGAATGATGATATAGTAATGGAGCTGAGGCTCTAATCCAGCTCATTCCAGAGCTACAACATCACTGAACTGTGTCAGCGAGGAGGGCAAAACACTGCAAAATACTGCCAAGAATCTATAAAATAATATATAGAGTACAACAGGGCTAAAGTTGCACGGGGGTAATTTTGTTTTTATTTTGTTTTCCTCTATAACACTAAATGGCACAAAAACTTGCCGCAGCACTTTCTAAAACATCCGCTTTTCAAGACGTGGAAAATTGGCTGATCTTGGACACGATCGTGGACAGCAACGCAAAGTTGATTCTACACTTATTTAATCTAATTTTATTTTTTTTTTTAAATGTTGTCGATTTAAGTACCAAATAAGAATCTCTAAAATTATTGAATATATTTTAAGACAAAGATCTTCTTAATGATTTGTTAAATAAATCAACAGTTTGAACAAGTATTAACTTAGACATAAACATATTATTTTACCTAAAGTATTTCAATACTTTGTGTTTTTCCCCCATGCTGGTTTTACCCCGTGTATCTGTGGGGTAAAAGGCCCACCTTGCCAACTCATACATTATGGCGTATGTGTGACACGCCAATTCGTATTTCCATTTTTGGCATGCTATCAACACGCATAATCGCTTTTCAGCGTGTTTATGAACGCCGTTGACCTAACGTTACATTACTGTATATATAAATATATGACCTACCCCAACACCGTCCCTAAACCTACCCGTCACTGGGGTTAATAGCATTTATGAGTCTTCCCCTACCATCCTAGGAACAAAAATATCGCTCCCCAGATGTAGATCTACATTTTGCTTCGTTTTACTCTAACATTTAACGGCGTAGACATACACGCATACAGGTGGATAACTCAAAATGCGTATAGATAACACACCACTTGACTTGAAAGTGGCGTGTATGTTTACGCAAAAGTCATGATGTCATGTTGACATACCTCATACACAAGATAATCAAACAAATAAACCACTTTTATTTTACCACAAATTCTGTTGCTTCATCGATGTTCAATAGAAACATATTTTTTTAATGCAATCATTATCATACTGTCATAGTTGTTATGTTTGTTGAGTTACCCCTGTGACCTAGTTTTGTGTTTAAGTAGTCATTTCAGTCCACCAGGTGTTCATCAATTGTCATATTATATCCCTCATTTAGTTCCTGTAGAAGTGCTCCCTGTTTTGTTCAGGTCTTTGTCTTGTCTCATCTGTAAATTAGATGTGTTCCCTGTGCTTATACCCATCGCCTGTAGATTATTGAGGTAAAGACTACTTTGTTGTACTTCTTGCTTTTTGAGCTACTTATATCCAGCCACTCATGACAGAAAACAGGACCGTAACAGTGATTAAAAAAGGGGGTTGCCCCCCCCTTTTTGTCAGCGGACATTCGTGCATGGAGCAGGGAGACCGTCTGCTGGAAGATCAGACTTGGGACATTGTTGAGACTTGCGTGCCAGACTACCCGGATCGCTTGCTCTGTGCATTTTATGACACTAACCTGAGCAGCGGTCCAAGCCACGCCTCCCAGCGAACGGTCCAAGGAAAAACTTTGCCAAAATATGTGAAGTGGGTACTTGTTAACAAACCCCGGCCCCCATCCGCCACCGAGGACCGGCACAATGAAGATACGAGAGCCCACTGGAGACCGTGGATTTCAGCCTGCTTCAATTGATGACCCTGAAGAGAGGACGGAAGGAGTCATTGCCCCGGAGCTTGAACCACAAGGTGTGTGTAACCAGCCCGCTACATGTGTATTCGACGAGGGAGGGATAGTGGAGTATCGAGGGCTGCGAGGAAAGCCTTAAGCCACAACCCACCGTGATGGGATGGGATTGCTATGGCCTTTGGAACAGTTTTTGTCCCTGAACTTCCGGTTTTCCTGCTGGTTCCTTCCATCCCTGACCCTCCGTTTTCACCCTACTGGTTCTGTCCATTCCTGAATCTCTTGTGATCCCACTTCCATCTCATCTAATAGCCAGTTCCTCAGCCCCGCGTCCTCTGGCACCCTTCAGCCCCTCTTCACACCCGGCAACTGTGTGGATCTGCTTCGGATCTGCTTCGGGTCTTCTGGCCACCAGATCCGCCTCAGTCCAGAGGACCTCCACCTCCAGCCTCTGAACCCAACCCTTTAACCACGGCCTGTCAACGCATCAGCTCTGCCTTGGCTCCACCCTCGTCTGCACCGGAAACCTTCAGTCTTACCACTCCACCGGGCTCCCTCGTCCCACAGACTCTGCTTTGGTCAGACGTCGCCCCCTGCCTGCACCTTTGGTTTCGTCTGACTCTGACTTCCTCCAGGCTCCTCCTTCGTCCTCAGTCTCACCAGCTCTGCCTCAGTCTTCAGGTTCCCATGTTCCACCTCGGATCGAGTAGCCGTGGCTCAACCTCAGTCTCCAGTGTTAGCCGTGTCATGTGGGCTCTTTGGCGTGTCACCTCCACCTGGGTCTCCACCTGGCTCCTCCTGCTCTGGACTCCCCCTTGGCTTCTCCCACCCTCCAATCCCTTGGATTTGTGTTGAACTCTGTTTTTTTAACCTCTCTCCAGTTCCTTTGTTCAATTATTTGTTGTGATGTCCGGCTTGTGAACGAATCAATCTTTTTTGTGAACTGGTCAAACCTCTTCACCAAATTGGACTCGAATCGTTTAAAACAGGTTGTGTCTTGAGTCAGCGTTGCTCCACATTTTTCTAAAGTTACTCACATTGCGATGTGTCTGACCGACTCCTGTCATTGTTCTTTTTTGCACTCTGTTTTTGTTCAGTTCTCTTTGTCCTGTCTCGTCTGTAAGGTGGATGTTCCCAATGTTTATACCCCATCTCTTGTGAATAATTGAATTAAGCTGCATTTACACTGCAGGTCTTGATGCCCAAATCCAATTTTCTGACTATATCCGATTGTTTTGACACCCGCTTACATCATCTTTTAAAAGTGAGCCATATCCGATTTTTGCATTTACACTATACACTCACCGGCCACTTTATTAGGTACCCCATGCTAGTAATGGGTTGGACCCCCTTTTGCCTTCAGAACTGCCTCAATTCTTCGTGGCATAGATTCAACAAGGTGCTGGAAGCATTCCTCAGGGAGTTTGGTCCATATTGACATGATGGCATCACACAGTTGCCGCAGATTTGTCGGCTGCACATCCATGATGCGAATCTCCCGTTCCACCACATCCCAAAGATGCTCTATCTGGATTGAGATCTGGTGACTGTGGAGGCCATTTGAGTACAGCGAACTCATTGTCATGTTCAAGAAACCAGTCTGAGATGATTCCAGCTTTATGACATGGCGCATTATCCTGCTGAAAGTAGCCAATCAGAAGTTGGGTACATTGTGGTCATAAAGGGATGGACATGGTCAGCAACAATACTCAGGTAGGCTGTGGCGTTGCAACGATGCTCAATTGGTACCAAGGGGCCCAAAGAGTGCCAAGAAAATATTCCCCACACCATGACACCACCACCACCAGCCTGAACCGTTGATACAAGGCAGGATGGATCCATGCTTTCATGTTGTAGACGCCAAATTCTGACCCTACCATCCGAATGTCGCAGCAGAAATTGAGACTCATCAGACCAGGCAACGTTTTTCCAATCTTCTATTGTCCAATTTCGATGAGCTTGTGCAAATTGTAGCCTCAGTTTCCTGTTCTTAGCTGAAAGGAGTGGCACCCGGTGTGGTCTTCTGCTGCTGTAGCCCATCTGCCTCAAAGTTCGACGTACTGTGTGTTCAGAGATGCTCTTCCGCCCACCTTGGTTGTAACGGGTAGTTATTTGAGTCACTGTTGCCCTTCTATCAGCTCGAACCAGTCTGGCCATTCTCCTCTGACCTCTGGCATCAACAAGGCATTTCCGCCCACAGAACTGCCGCTCACTGGATGTTTTTTCTTTTTCGGACCATTCTCTGTAAACCCTAGAGATGGTTGTGCGTGAAAATCCCAGTAGATTAGCAGTTTCTGAAATATCAGACCAGCCCTTCTGGCACCAACAATCATGCCACGTTCAAAGTCACTCAAATCACCTTTCTTCCCCATACTGATGCTCGGTTTGAACTGCAGGAGATTGTCTTGACCATGTCTACATGCCTAAATTCACTGAGTTGCCGCCATGTGATTGGCTGCTTAGAAATTAAGTGTTAACGAGCAGTTGGACAGGTGTACCTAATAAAGTGGCCGGTGAGTGTACACTGACGAAACTACCAAATGTAAACGTTCTGACCCGGAAATGGGAGTAAAACCCATGGTGTCCATCTGAGCTGACGTCACTTTTTTAATGACGGACTCGCATTTACTGGGAAATATCCGATTTATCTGCTTACATGGCACACGCAAATGCACATATCCGATTCATATCCAATTTATTACCACATATGAGTGAGGCCTGAATCGGTCATATCCGATCTGTGCCACGTGAGAGGAAAAAATTGTATTTGGGTCACTTGAACCATGCAGTGTAAATGGGGCCTTAAAGACTATTTCGCTGTATCTCTTGGTAAGCTACTTGTAACCAGAAACTTGCAACACATACTTCACTTCAGAAGGTTTTTATTAACCCCAGCAGATAGGTATCGAGCACTATAATCATGAATAGATGCATTTAAGTCAAACAGCCATTCACTGCCATTAGCAAGCTTGGAAGAGCCAGGATATTTTAATTTAACTCCAGTTGTGTTCGTCTGAGAGAAGAATGCCATATACACCTAGATGGCTTCAGAGTAAATCATGGGCTAATTTTCATTTTTGGGTGAACTGTCCCTTTAAGACCCAACGTTTTCGTTGGCAGATCTTTTTTTTTTTTTAAATAATTTTTGTGGCAGATTTTCTATGGTTTCATTATTCAGATTTGCAAAAGACATCTGGTAATGAAAACCAGCACATGTTGTAGTATTGGCCAAGAGAGAGTTTGACTACATCATGCTGCTTTGCTCATCTTTGACTATTTGCATTATGCCTCTTGAAAAGTGAGATTACCTGATTTCCAGCACTAAACCAACCCACAACCTTAAACAGACTGCTTTAAAGTGCACAATATTGTGTTTATATTTGTCAACACATTAACACACTTTGTTTTTCCTCATTTTAAACTATATGGTATATTGTGATATTTTTACATTGCACACTTGAATTATCAATAATTATCAGGGGTGGTTATCAATGTATGACAATCATCCAACAGTGCTTTTTACTTAATACTGAAGTACTTTAATACAATTAAGTAAAATTTTAAAAGGAATACTTCATACTTATTCTATGTGATGTATTTTGTCCACTTTTGGTACTGTCTGATGAGTCAAGCACAGCTGTGACAGCAGATTGGACGGTAACGCACATTTATATGCCCTTAAATCCAGTTTGTGGAGAATGCTACATCTGTAATGATCAGCAGAAGTGTAAAATGATCATCAAACATCCTCCCTTGAGAGACAAACACTGATACTATGACAACAGACAGAACGAACTCTGTCTAAACACACAACTTTAGTCTGTTAAAGGAAGAGTTCACACATCAAATGTTTTTAAGCTAGCTGGCATCATTTACTCGCTCTCATGTTGTTAGTCCAAAATCAGCTTTTATTGTTACCAAGCCCAGCGAATGACTCGTTGTAGAATGTGCTTCTCTTATTTCATTCTGTGGAAGAAAATCAACGCCTACTTCATCATTGCAAATTTGGCTCCAGCCACTGGTCTGTTATAGCGAAGATGCAGGATCATAACATTACCTTTCAAACGATCCTATGCTAGAAATGTGGTTATTTATTTTCAACAATGTGAATGTCTTATTCGAGCATTATGTATTTGTATTCGATACATTTCACTGTGGATTCTTTAGTAAATCAGTCGCAATTTCGACGCAGGCTCTGCCGATTTAAACAGACTTTTATGATATGGAAATTCACAGTAATGCCACAATACATAAGTAACTGTGTTAATTCGAATCCCTGATTTGTAATCAGTCATTTATGAATTGTAATAATTCATGTATGGTCAGATGTGTCAGTAAATCAAACCATGTGACTAATGGTGCGTTCTATTATTCATCCGTCTCGGAGATCCGAATCGGACGACAGACGTTGCCTAGCAACACGCCCTCTTTCCTCGGATTTCTCCTCTCAGGACAACCGTAAGGACACCGAGCAAGAATTCCGTTTCGGAATTCAAGATGGCTGCACCCTGTGACTTGTAAGAATGAATTGTTTTTGAACCGCTTTGGTATTTTAAATGACGATTATAATCACTCGTATTAATGCGTCCCCTAAAGGTATGGGAATCGGTTGTTGTGAGTGCAATTACTAACATTGCTAGCGTTGCTAACAGAAGATTAACATGAAAAACATTAAATAAAGTGAACATTTTCAAGTTCAAATGGCTGCGTTTTGATATATATATATATATATATATATATTCATAATATATTTTTTAATGTAAGTGCCTGGTACTCGGCCAGTGCTACCATTATAACAGCTTTCCGGGTGGCAGTCCATTTTTTTCTCCGACTCTGACACAGCCAAACATAATAGAACGCTTGAAGTGTGGACGTGACATCAAATCCGAGGTCCGAGTCGGTTCGTTGGCTATAATAGAATGCACCATAAATGTTCATCTTCACACATTGTTTCTATTAGGATGGAAATCATCTGTTATTTAAACTGGGATTAAATTATATACAACAAGACATAGCTTCCCGTTATAATAAATTAATCTCTTATTTACATTGAAAGCATTTGCGAGAGTGCAGAAATCGAGTTGCAATAAAGAGATCACTGCATTTATGCACTCAACATGTCTGTGAGTGGCTACATGCTCATCATCGCATTCACTGCAACCTGCAATCATCTAAATATAATGCTGTAAACAACACATTTCACGATAAGTAAACCTTGAGATCTGTAATAGTCAAAACGTGCTTAAAGTTTCACATGTAGTATTTATTGCACATGCAAAGCTGTCAGCCAATCACAGCACTGGACGTTTACACCTGAAGTCTCACAGACACGCCCCTTCAAACAAAGCGTTCAAATCAGAGTCCCAAATCAAAGAATAGGAAAAATGCCTTTTATTTGCATAAAGTACAGACATTTTTTATGTAAAACATTATAAGTGCACCACAGGAAACGTTCTAAAACAATAAAAACAATGCATTTCATGACCCCTTTAAAATCACAGAGGCTGGAAACCTCCATGAATGCACTTTAAAAGCATAACCGTGATCCATACGACTTGTGCTCTATATTTGCGTGAGGAAAATGACCCAAATCTAAGTAGTTACACATACATTTCTTTAGTGTTTCTCATATGGGTTTTTGAACAACATGAGGTTGAGTCAATTATTTTTGTGAACTATTCCATACGTTTCTTGCGCATGAAAAACACAAGATTGCTAATCTTTGCAAATAAACTCTTCTGGCATCTCTTAACATCACAACTAATGGTAATACATCAAAACACAGCTTTAATTGAAAAGTTATAATGCACATCTTAGAATCAATCTAAAAAATGCAATGTTACTTGCCAGTAAGTTGCAGGATGGTTTTCGTCATCTTGAATTAGTCTTTCAGTAACGTCCTTTTTCTTTTTAAATTCCTAACTTTGTGCTGTGTCCTATTTTCTTCTTTCTTCCTTTCTGTACGTCCATGAACAAGCCAAATGCCTGCAGCACACACTGTCATCTATCTGGCTTCTCTTTAGCGGACCTCATGCTTCTGTCCCTCTGTTTATCATCTCTCTGAACGAGTGCATCTCTGTGAGATCTTTGCAGTGATTGTTCAGCTTTCCCGATGTGCTGACTATGAGAGACACACCTCTTGAGTTCCTTAGTGAGGTCACGCTTGCCACGGCAATCACTCACTACACAATGAACAATGAAGAATTTACTTGCTGAGACAATTACTTAAGCACAAACTGCATCATATTAGTGCTTATTATGTCTTCTAATTCAATGTAATTCTCATTCCATTCTTGTTACATTCTATTCCATTTCACGAACACTTTTTGTCTTCTTTTTTCATGTATTTATTCCCCCTTCCGCCACCCGTTACATTATTATCAGTGTACATAGGATACTGAAATTCCTCAACTTTCTGTGAAACTCCACTTGCATCGACACTAGAATGAAAGATTGATGTTTGATATAGAAGTCAGAAACTGCTCCATCTCCTGGCTGATGCTGTTCCTGCTGAGGTCCAGTTCAACAGATATGGACTGACAACTGAGAAGCGGATGCCAGGTATTGACAGCTGCTGTCACCGAGAGCACAGTTGGATAACCTAAACACAAAAACATGGAAACAAAGACATGACGTCGTACACTGAACCTGCATTCTAAAATGAGTATTTTATCTATTAAAATTTGGTTGTAGTTTTGGGGTGTACTTGTTTTATGTTATATTACTGTTGTTTGTTCACATACATAAAATGTAAAAAGAAATTAGTGTGTTTTGTAAATGGTTATTTGATCTCACTTTAAAATCTTCAATGCACAACTGCTTTCCTGCAGTCCAGAACAGAGCAACCGAAACGCCTTCATCTTCAAGACCGTTGTTGCTCATGTCCAACTCTTTCAGGCTGAGGTTTTGGCTTAGACCTTTAGCCACTAGCCCACACATGTCTGGAGTGAGTCTACAAGAGTCCAGGCTGCAGCGATAAATAATCAAAACAATTAATACTTTTAATAATACGTTATGCTATTTATCAATAAAGTAACTCCAAAGTGCTCTACAATGCAAATAATATAAACAATCAACTAATATAATATAATAGAAATCAGAAAAACACAACAAACATATAAAACAGTCATTCAAATAATATAAAATATTTAAAGTTGAGGAAGATCTAATCTTAATGGGCAGGTTGTTCCATAATCTTGAGATCAGCCTTCGAGATGCACTCTGGGAATTGTTAAAAGGAGCTAATTTGATGGATCTTAGCATTAAACTTGAATTATAAGGCTTAATAATCTCAACTAAATATTCTTGAGCCATTCTATTTATTGCTTTGATCAAAATCTTGTAATGAATCCTATATTGAACTGATAGCCAGCCCAGGGAGGATCACAATGGCGGACGGTGTTAGTCTACTTAGCATTCATAAGCAACCTAGCCATGACATTTGTACTTGGTGGACATGCAACATTACCATGACAGGTCCTAATTATAATAATCTAAATGAGAAAAGATAAAACCCACAATTGATTCTTTCCAAATCACTAGCTGAGAGAATGATAACAAAAAAAGCAGTCCCAAACCACAGTTTTTATCTATCAAACTTTAGACGAATAAAAATTGACTCCCAAGTTCAACATGACATCATGACTTTTACGTAAACATACAGGCCACTTTCAAGTCAAGTGGCGTGTTATGTATAATATGCATTTTGAGCTATCCGCTGTATAGCGAAACGAAGCAAAATGTAGATCTAACATCTGGGGAGCGATATTTTTTTTCCTAGGATGGTAGGGGAAGACTCATAAATGCTATTAACCCCAGTGATGGGTAGGTTTAGGGACGGTGTTGGGGTAGGTCATATATTTATACAGTAATAACGTTAAGTCAACGGTGTTCATAAACACGCTGAAAAGCGATTATGCGTGTTGATAGCACGCCAAAAATGGAAATACGAATTGCTGTGTCATTCATACGTCATTTCATGAGATCAGTCTACTTTACTTGACCCTGCAGGTAACTAACCCATGGGAAGTTATTATTTACGGTCTTACTACAAAATATGCGGCCAAAAATTAAGTATGTGTTCCAGACAAGATTATCATCCATCCAATGTTTTACTTCCTCCAGACACAAGGAGTATTGCACTTAAGTCCCTACTACTCGTACTTAAAGGCAAGTAAAGTTGTGTCGTATAGGCAAGTAAAGTTAAGGCAAGTAAAGGGACTGTAATATAGATGGCAGGTCCATGTTTTGTTTTTATATCTGTTCTTTTGGCCAATACTGACCACATCTTTTCGAGAGCACAGTCCTTTTCTCCAAGGACTGTAAAAAGCTGCATTATTCCAGAGCATCCAGGGAAATTGTTGCTCAAATCCAGCTCTTTCAGGCTGAAGGGGTTTGATCTCAGAGCTGAAGCCAGAGATGAGAAACCCTTATTGGTCAGTCTGCAAAACGACAGCCTGGAGAATAGGACAAAACGTTTTCAAGCCATCTAGTTATAGAGTATAATGCTATGATAGTCAATAAATATCACATGTAAAGCCTAGCAGTTGATTAGTCAATTATTATGAGTAAATTTTTACACGAATAATACCTTTCTATAAAAAAAAAAAAAAAAAAAGTGCTGTGAAAAATGAAGCATAACCTTAATTTCTGAAGTTTACAGGATGGATTCTTCAGTGAGATTGCGAGTTCTTCATCCCAGAATCCTGCACGTCATTGTCAGACAGATCTAGAGTTGCTGAGACGAGAGTGCTCCATACCGAGTCCACAACTTTTAAATGTAAAATTGCATCTCTCTAATCTGAAAAAAAGAGAAAAGAAAATGGCCCAAAAATACAGAAATTATGTAGCTAAGCATGGCAGCAGATATCTTCTAATTTGAACAAGATCTAAAATTTACAATCCAAATTTAAAATGTACAGGTACCTTCAGAGTATTGTGCCTACAGTATGTCCTTCCATTAATGTGTCACACATGAACTATATTTTAAAAATATGTGAGTAGCTCTTGACCACTTAAGTCAAATTTTGGGAGGATTTGATGAATGCAATAGCACAATATAAAAAGAAATGATTTCAAGGTTCCAACCCAAAAGCATTCCATAGTTGCAGCCTCGCTGCCCGTTCAGTATCCTTACTTGCGAATTGGTTGTATGACATGAATGAACAATTTGACATATCAAAAACTTTTGACCACTGTCTCAGTGACTATGTAGACTATTAGGATTTTTCAAAATTTTAAAAAGATGTAAAATCAAGTTGGCCATAATTTGAAACAACTGAATCCGGTATGGCCAAAGGTATCCAATTACAAAACATTATGGTTATTGTATGTTTTAAATATATATAAAAGAAGCATAAGTGCAATTTTGAGAAGGCTGTTTGCATTATAGGGTTACAGACTCTCCCTTAACGAGAGTACCGATTTTAAAGGGGTACTTCACCGCTGGAAAAAATGGACTTTCAATAAAACTTAACTAGAAAACAGCTGACTAGAGTAAACTGGCTACAACACCCATAATGCACTGGGCATGTTGCCATCCAAGGCCACTTGAGGAGGCTTGAAGTGTCAAATACCACCTTACTTTAGTAGGAAATACCACTAAGCAAACTTTTAGTCATTATGTTGTCGACTTGTTTTAATCTCTGGTGCAAGAATCAAAGAGTAGACATTCAGCAGGAGTAAGTTAGTTTCGGTGTAATTTTAAAGATCCAGTGCATTGTAGGCAGCGGCTAAAGAATCATATGACATATGACATTGTCACAAATATGTGACAAAACAGCAGACTTAAAATTTATCAATTTCTGGTCATAATTTGGAGACAATGAACATATGAAACGTTGTGCCATAGGTGCTGTTTATATTTATCACACAGTAAAAAAGTCTCTCCCCGCACAAAAAAACAGTTGCCTGTGGATGAGAATCCGAATCAAGGACTGGTGGGAGGTTGTCCTGCTCAACTTCACAGACGCAGTGAAAGGAGAATTTTAGAATGACAAGACACTCATTCATATGACACTTTATTCAACAGGCAGAACAGCTCATCCACGTTTCATACCTCATTACACTATTTCTCACGTTATTGGACATGCGCAATCCTTAAAGGCAGTGTTTTTGGCTAAACAGAGAAAAAAACGGTCTCAGGTCACGTATGTAACCCTGGTTCCCTGAGAAGGAACAAGACACAGCGCATCTTGCGTTAAGATTGCGTTGTGAGGCCTCTGTACAATCAATTATTGAGAGAGCAGGACGTCATGTGATGTCATAGACCAAGAAACTATAAAGCACCCTTGAAATCAGACCGCTACAGCTTCTGAAAAGGCCTGAAGCAAGTCCATTAGGGCATGCAGAAAGCATGGCAGGCGAACACAGCGTCTCGTTCCCTCTCAGGGAACCAGGGGTTACATACGTAACCTGAGACGTTCCCTATCAAGGGAACTTCAAGCTGCTGTTAAGATGCGGCAGTAACCCCATACAGAATGGGCATTTCTCAGCATGACGTAGTGGGTGTCCAAGCGCACAGTAAGAAGCAAGCAATCTAGCCCCAGGAGTGGAGAGGTCTAGGTCATAAAATCTGAAAGATGTATGTGGTGAGGACCGAACCTGGCACATTACAAATGTCCTGAAGGGAAACACCCAAAATCAAAGCCTTAGAGGCAGCCATTCTCCTAGTCGAATGGACGCTTGGACATCCATAGGTGAGGAACGTTCGACCGCATTATAAGCAATAGAGATAGCCTCAACTATCCATTTGCTCATCACTTGTCTCGATGCTGGGCAACCTTCCTTGGGTGAGCCAAAGCAGACAAACAACAGGGCAGCTCTGTGAATGCAGGCATCCAATGCCCGAACTGGACATAGCAGTTTGAGACTTTCCTGATCTGGGGTATTAAAAGGTGAAGGACAGAAGGCCTGCAGCACAATAGGACCCATCACATAAGTAGGGACCTTAGCAATGTAACCCGGCCTAGGTATAAAAATGCCTTAACACTAAAACGCGCCATAACGGTCATTTTGACCGTTTTGAATTTTATATCTACAATAACTTTGTTGAAAAAAATAATAAAATCCTGCTGGTAACTGACTTTTCCTAAAATTGTCTGTGTTTTCATTTAAAATGCTTTTCATATAAATTAAGTTTCGTAAACGTAAGGCAAAACAAAAAAAATGAACATATTTACCTATTTCGGCCATAGACGGTCATATTGACCGCACTTAATTTCGCTGTATTTTTTTGTTAATATCCGCGGTTGATCGTGGTCTCTCTCAACTGTCAACAGAGGTCCGTCCGAGTCACAGCGGTGTTTGCTATGTAATAATTTCTACATTAGTTGTTGATCAGAAATAAGCAAATAAAACTGGACTACAGGGTGCCCTGGAGATGCTTCAGAACTTGACGAGTGATGATTTCGGATGCAGGGAAACAATCGGAGGTGGAAAGTGACGTTTCCTGGGTGCAAGTTAACATTTCCTCCTCATCAGAGAGTGATTCAGAGTCAGAGTCCACATCAAGGTAAAAGAGACGGCTGCTATCATTAGTCACGGCCAGATCCAGATGTTCCGTTCATGTTGGATGATCCTGGTGAGCTGCGCTGCCCTGTCCTGCGCTGTTTGTTTTGCTGCATGGACTGTTCACTAGTTCTGCTAGTCCTATTATTATTATTAGCCTATTTAATATTATTATCATTATAATATTATTATTATCGTTCTCGTTTTCGTCTTTGAAAAAATGTGGTTGACGAAAATAATTAAATAATTTAACAACGAAATAAACACTGTTTTGAATCTGAACGGTCAAAATGACCGCTTGTGGCCGTTCTAGTAGTTTTGGAATTCTGGCACTTCCTAGTGTTAACCATACCAGGTGCAAATTCCAGACATGAAGGAGCAACCGACAGAGCTTGCTAATCTCCAATTCTCTTAATGGAAGAAATAGCAAGAGAAATAGAGTCTTTATTATGAGGAACTTTTCTGAAACCTCTTCAATAGTCTCGATGGAAGCCAAAGCCAGACCCTCAAACACAATGGCCAGGTCCCAAGCCGGTGCTCTGGAGTGCAAAGCAGGCCTAAGCCTCAAGATGCAAAAAGATCGACCTGAGCTCGACCGAAGTTCTCCCATAGGAGCTACTCCACCTCAGGGTGAAGTCTCCACTCCCCGGGCCTCGCCCCCTGTCTTGACAGATTATCTGCTCCCACATTCTGATACCCTGGAATATATACTGCCCTGAGTGACAGCAATTTTACAAGGGAACTGATGTTCTCTCAGTTCCACCTGCAGCAAATCGCTGTTGCGTACAGGAAAAAAAGCTGTTTCCATAGTGTTCCATTTTTCCAAAATGCTGTTTAAACAAAATACAACAGTTGACAACATACCTTCTGTTCCTGGCCCATAAACAGTACAAAAACAATTAAAAGAGCAATCTTACAGAGATAATATCATAACACGTACACCTACCTCAACTCTTCAAGGTTACAGTTTGGGTTTGCAGTAAACCAGAAAACAGCCCAAATCCCAAGTCCCAAAGTTTGTTATCGCTCAGATCCAGTTTCTTAAGTTGGCATGGTTTTGAACTCAGAGCAGATGTGAGGAAAGCACAGGCCTCCTTTGTGATCCCACATCTTGTAAGTCTGCAAATGACATTGAATATAACTTGAAAGATGCAAACTTTAGTCAGGGGTCATCAACTCTTCTAATTGTTCTAGTGGTTTTTAGGAATTTGGGATGTCAGATAGTTAAGTGCTGCTTTGAGCCATGTTACCACTGGGTTGTAGTAATTCTGCATAATTTAGTGTACAATTGGTACCAATTGGTCTGCACTGCATGGTTTGGTTGGAAAAGAGCAAATGTATTATATTTTCCAACCAATTCAAAAACAGGTTTACTTCAAGAAAGGGTTACGAAAGAGCGAATTTGGCCAAAGGATTTCAACCCCTGAACTAAGTTGTTTATTACCATATCAGTATTCATCAAAATGTCACTGAAAATAAATAAATAAATAAATAAAAAAGACCTGAGAGTCTCCAGCCCACAGTCAGGCAATAAGCCAACAAGCCAGGTTGCGGCCTCATTTCCAATGTTATTGTAGCTCAGATCCAGCTCCTTAAGATGTGATGGATTTGACTTAAGAGCAGAAACAAGGGCTGAACAGCTGTCTCTTCTGAGTCCACAAAACTCCAATCTAGAAAACAAAAAAATACTGGTTAGAGGCACAGCCATATACCGATTTGTGTATTGATTTATTTCAATACTGTTAATAGAATAGAGGTACTTTAGTGTCTCTAGTTTGCAATGTGGACTCCTCAGCCCAGAGCACAGACTTTTCACCCTCTGTCTTCAAGGTCATTGAAACTCAGGTCCAGTTCTCTCAGAACATTGGGATTGGACTCAAGAACAGAAGCCAGAGCTGGACAGCTTTTCATCGTCAGTTTACACGAGGACAATCTAAAAATTATGAAATACATTTCTAAAAATGTGTTCAATACTGAACCTTTATTTAGATGATTTTTCAAGTGAGAATGTTGATGACACTTACATGGCAGTCCGGCTGACTTTGACAACGGGATGAAGCTTGAAAAGACAATCATCTGATTTGAAAAATTTTCTCAAGTCAAAAATCTCCAGTCCCTCATCACTGGTGAGCAGCACAAAGACCAGAGCCGACCACTGCGCATTTGAAAGTACCTCCGTTGAAAGTCTTCCAGAGTGAAGGAAGGTTTGGATTTCCTTGACAAGAGAATGGTCATTCAGTTCATTGAGGCAGTGGAATAGATTGATGGACCTCTCTGAGCTAAGACCTGTCCCAAGCTTATCCTTTATGTACTTGACTGTGTCCTCAGTGCTGTGTGCAATGTGTCCAATTTGTAACGAAAGGTGTTTAAACAAGGCCTCACTGCGCTCCTGTGAAAGGCCAAGGAGGAAGCGGAGGAAAAGGTCATAGTGCCCATTCCTTGACTTTAAAGCCTGATTTACAGCACTCTTGTGTAGGTCAAACAGAGATGAATCCATGCAGAGCTTTCCGAAGTCTGTGTCTTGAATTGGTATATTGAATTCTTCGCTGCTGGGCTTTTGAGTTGTAAACCACTGAAGGTGAACAAACAAAGCTGCAAGATACTCTTGGAAACTCAGATGCACAAAACAATAGACTTTCCTTTGGTATAAGCCAAACTCCTCTCTGAAGATCTGCGTGCACAGTCCTGAGTATAGTGATGCATCCTTGACATCAATGCCACACGCTGTCAGGTCTTCTTCATAGAAGATCACAAAACCTTTCCTCAATTGCTGGAAGGCCAGTTTTCCAAGTGACAGAATTTTGTCTCTAGTGAAGTGTGGATCCAAGTGATGTAGTTCCCTGTACTTATCCTGCATCTGTAATGTCTGGAAAATCAGGAAGTGTGTGTACATTTCAGTTAGAGACTTGGGGATGTGGCAACTCTCTTTGTCACCCAACATTCTCTCTAGAACAGTGGCTGAAATCCAGCAGAACACTGGGATGTGACACATGATGTACAGACTTCTTGATGATTTGATGTGTGTTAAGATTTGGTTGGCCAGACTCTGATCAGGTATTCTTTTCATGAAATACTCCCACCTTCTGAGGGTCATTGAACCCTCGTACTTCTGTGATTTGGTCGACACACTCGGGAGGGATCTGACTGGTTGCTGCCGGTCGAGAGGTAATCCAGATGAGAGCAGAAGGAAGCAGATTCCCCTTGATGAGGTTGGTCAGCAGCACGTCCACTGAGGCCGATTCAGTTATATCAGAGCACCTTATGTTGTCCCTAAAATCAGAGAGGTAGTCGACACTCGTCCAAACCATCAAAGATGAATATAACTTTGTATTCTCAAAGTTTGAGGGTTTGAATCCCTCAATTCTCTGAAGAACAAATTAACAAGTTTCTCCAAAGTGTAATCCTCTTTGCCAATCAAATTTAGCTCCCGAAAAAGCAATGGGAACACAAAATGAACATCCTGATTGGCTTTTCCTTCCGCCCAGTCCAGAACAAACTTCTGCACAGAGACTGTTTTTCCAATTCCAGCAACTCCTTTAGTCAGCACAGTTCTGAGGGGTTTGTTTTGCCCAGGTAGGACTTTAAAGATATCATTACATTTGATCTGTGATTCCTGTGTCTCTGGTTTCCTGGATGTTGTCTCAATCTGTCTCACCTCATGCTCATTGTTGACCTCTCCACTCCCTCCTTCTGTGATGTAGAGCTCTGTGTAGATCTTCTCGAGTAGGGATGGATTTCCTTGCTTAGCAATACCTTCAAATACACATTGGCTCCTGTTCTTCAAACTGGATTTAAGCTTTTGCTGACATGCATCAATTTGATGAACTAAATACAATAAAGGAAGACAATTGTTACTTTATCTGTATTTAATGGATAACTATGTTCTATTCATACACACATACTAACATTGAAACAGCTTGTCAAAGAGGTTTTGCTCCTTCATACACTTCAATATGTGCAAAGTGATTTTGACTGCTGCTTCTTTGGCTTCAAGACCATCTTCTTCTCCTTCTGACTGACTCTCTGTACACTCTGTGAGATCAGAGTCCAAAATGCTGTTGATTTTTCTGAGCTCCTTCTTTACAAAAGTGATCACATTGCGTTGAAGTTGCTAAGGCAAATGCATAAAAACAAAAAATATATTCAGACAATATTTCATTCAATTATATACTGTTCCTTTGAATGTGAATGATGTAAAACATGAAAAAAGGCTAACCCTCAAAATAGCAGCCATATGTGTCTTTCGGGATGACTGAGTGTGCAATTCTACTGGCTGCTCTCTGCAAACAAAACAATGTATTAAGCTTAAAAGAAATATGCAAATTTATGATTGAATATGTATGAGGGTAAAAAAAGAATACAAACAAGACCAGACATACAAGACAGAATCAACCATATGGAGATTAGTTGGCTGGATCCATTGACCAGTTACTCTGAACGGACACATGGGTGTTGGCGGAAGAACCAAGCCAGTCTGCTGGGAGACTTTGACAGAACACAGTGATTTAATGGAATGAAAAACCTTATTCATAAAGTAAAGAGAAGAACGTCATCATACATGCATGGTGTGAAGGAAGCTCAAATGGTAGAGCACAGTGCAAACAACACATGGGTTTAAATGAACATGAATGCTTATAAAATGTACATCTTGAATGACCGAAAGTCATTTTGTTTGAAAGCATCTACCAAATTCTTATTTTCTGTCATTGAGCAATTATTACATGTTCTCTTGATCGGTGTTTTTTGGTTTTGATACATGGACTTTTATTTTGAAGACTATTTTCTGTTCCCCTTCTTCCAGTGTTTAACTTACTGTGTTTAGTTCCTGTTTGCCTTAATTTCCGTAGCTGCCTTTTTTTGTTTCCATAGGGTGAATTCTGCATTTCTGCACTCTTGAAGGGCATTTTGGGAAGGGGCGTAATTTGTAGTACCGTTCCAAATGAAAGTGAACAACTGAATCCCTTCACAAAGGGCCCTTCCACAAGTTTGTGAGAAAAGGTAATGTGTTATGTCACTACAAGGAAGTAATTTAGGATCAATCCCAATTCACCCCTCGCCTCTACCCCTCTGTTTTGCGCGTTCACGTTTAGAGGTAGGGTGTCCGATTCTTGTTGAGATCGAAGGGTAGGGTGAAGGGGTAGGGCTACATAGCCCTCGAAATGGAGATTTCACTTTATTTACTCTTATAATAATACTAAAGTCATTTAAATTAAAAATTGTAGCAACCTTTCCGAATCAGAAAAGACGTACATTTCGAGGAAGGGATGTTATAATCATCACGTTTCCTCAAAGTTAGGAGCAGCTGTGGTGATTGTCAGTCGTTGTCATGGAGAAATCCTGTAAACTCCTGTAACGGCAGAGAGAAACGCATTTTATGTGATTTTAAGCTGTTCACGCTTAAATCTATTGGATTTCACATTGTTTCCATAGTGATAAATTGTTCACACCTGCCCCTTGTTTCCCGGTATATTTTTACCTCTGTGTTTCAGTAGTCTGTTGTCTGTAGTTGTCTTTGAATTTTATTCCTGTTTCTGGTTTGGATTATCTTTCATTTCTTTTGTTTGCGTTTTTGAATAAACTTTTGTGCAATTGGATCCTCATTAGAGCTAGATCGATATATCGGCAGGCCGATATTATTCGGCCGATATTAGGCATTTTCCAAACTATCGGTATTGGCAGTTATAATGGCCGATAAATTAATATTTCCAAAATAAAATAAACACCGGCGAAACATGCTTGAACCATGTCATGAGAGTTGGAGTTGTATATATTCTCTTCACCAGAGGGCACTCTACACCGTCCCTGTTGGCAACACTCATTGAGTTGGTCATGAGACATACATTGCTTGAATAACAATTAAAAGAACATTTCCCATCAGTTCTCTTAACTCAAATAAGCATGACAAAATTTTTGACTATCATGTCCAGTTTTGCTGCTGTTAAATAAGCCGAGAATGAAGCGGAATTAGCTAGTAATAATTACGTTACGTTGTTGCAGTGTAGTTGACTGACTGTCCTTTTAACTTTTGACAATGTGACTGAGTTATAGCAATGAGACGTATCATTCTCCTTGGCCTGTTATATTGAAAATGTTGCTAAATCCATTGCTAAATTATGGCTCATCATAGACTAGCTAACCACAAAGCTAGCTAATGCCACTATCATCAGTCTGTTCTGCAGTGACAATAAAAGAAACAAGTTTCTTTTTAAAATGCATTATCATACTATTTTAGTTAAAACTCATAAATAACTATATAATAACGAATGTTAGGGAAATCTGTTAATGTTTTGTTGCACGTTTCTGAAAAAAAATAATAATAAATAAATAAATAAAAATATTGGCCGATATATTCGAATATCGGATTTTAAAACCAAAGAATATTTGTATCTGTATCGGCCTTTAAAATTCTTTATTGTGTTGGGCTCTAATCCTCACCTCTACTTTTTCCTGTGCACAGTAACAGTAATATACATTTATTATGTAAATATTGCTCAGTGGCCAAAAATAGAAAAATAAAAAAAATCAGAATTTGCAACAATAATGTCTGTCTAAAAATCAAGTTACACTTTTACACTTCATATGAACTGGATTTTCAAAATGTTCACCTACAACTAAAAAATGAGCATTGACAATGGTGCTTTTGAATAACCATCTATATTTTCAGCTCCTAAACTAAACTAGGAAAGCAACATTTTGAATGTTGGCTCATGATGAGAAAGCCTTCAGCCAAATCCACAAGGCATGGCACCACTATAGCCTCACTGAGTAAATGTGTTTTACCATGGATCTTCCTGCTGGAATTTAACTGGAGGATCCATTGACGCATCACTCTTCATGGAAACACAGCTGAGCACTGGAGATGCAACTCTCTTCTGCTGATGACCCTCAATACTAGAAAAACAACAGGAAGTGGTTTGGATTATCTTTCATTTCTTTTGTTTGTGTTTTTGTATAAACTTTTGCGCAATTGGATCCTCGCCTCTCACTCTTTCCTGTGCATAGTAATGTACATTTAGTATGTAAATATTACACAGTGACAAACAATAGAAAAAAATCTGAATTTGTGACAATAATATAGGTTTAAAAATCAAGTTACTATTACAAAATATTACACTTCATATGAACTGGATATTCAAAATGTTCACCTACAACTAAAAATGAGCATCGGAAATTGTTGAATAACCATCTATAATTTCAGCTCCTAAACTAAACTAGGAAAGAAACATTTTGAATGTTCGCTCATGATGAGAAACCTGTCAGTCAAATCAGCAAGGCATGGTACCACTATAGAGAGCCTAAGTCCCGCCCTTCTCTTCCGACTCATGGGACCTTATTTCGGAAAAAATATGTGTGTTAGTCAATGGTGAGAAACAACTTATCTTTTTGTTCCGTCTGAACTGTGCCCTGAATTACACATGATGTTTAATTCTGAAAGTCAAAAACGTCGCAGATTTTACAGTTTTACGTGAAAATCTCTCAATGAACTACATCTTCCAGGAAGCGAAACAACAAGCGAGATCCGCTGCTCGTGTGTGTGCAGTCTGGTACAAAACACTCAGGCATGACGGCGTAATGTTACGATTATAACGTAAGACTATAGAAACAATGACAGACATTAGCCTCAGTAAAGTTAGCTTCATTCATTGAGAGAAAATGTGCGCCTTTGGGGTTTGTAGTCTTTATAATTACGTATTTTCACAGTCTTTTACCTCAACGGTTTCACATCGACTTTCTTTACTTTAAAATGTATCTTTTTAAATTGACAAACATCATATGTGTAATTCAGGGCACAATTCAAATGAGATCAAAATATTTGTTGACGACCATACAATATTTTTCCGAAATAAGGTCCCATGGTGTTCGACCGGAAGGGGCCTTTTACAGCCCACGTGATCAAATAGTTGCGCACGCATTTTGGCAACGGAAGTGGTGTTGTTTCCCACTGGCTTTAACGTGTTAGCAACTCCAAAAGTTTATTAATATGGTTTCCCTGCTTCAAAATGTCTGGTTGTTGTGTTTACAGTTGCACTAATCAATATTCCACCAAGGGGCTTAAGTTTTTAGGATTCCAACAGGAACACGGCCATTTCAGAAGAACTGACGGCGCCTGTGGCTGCAGATGATTAAACGTGTTGATTGGAACGAGGACATAATAAAAATCCGCTCTCATAGCTTGACACACTGCTGATTCTCGCCATACTTCCGTTGCCAATATGCGCGCGCATACGTTATAGCCTCACTGAGTAAATGTGCTTTACCATGGATCTTCCTGCTGGAATTTAACTGGAGGATCCATTGACGAATCACTCTTCATGGAAACACAGCTGAGCACTGGAGATGCAACTCTCTTCTGCTGATGAACCTCAACACTGGAAAAACAACAGGAAATGAATAAGGCTCATTTATAATCAAAATAATATAGTATAAAACAATCAAATTGACAAATTGTATTAAAGAAATGCTGAGAAGATGGACAATGTATATATTTTTTCTTTCTAGTTGAAAATCCAGTAAGGATCAAAAAAAAGAAAAAAAAAAAAAAGTACCTTTCGGACTCTTTGGCCGTGTGAGGTTCAGTAGGAGAGAAGATGGCGTCATCTTTGTCCTCATGGCTGGTTGTGACATTATCTTTGATTTCACTAGACTCACTCATGGTGCCGTCTTTCAGCCCACCTTACTCGGTCCTAAAGTCTACAGTGACACAATACACCCGAAGTGCTTTCTGTCAGTTGAACATCATTTGCACACTTCACCTTATATTTGCTTGCCTGAACTAGTATGTGCATAACACGATTACCACCAGTGTTCAAATTTATAAATGTGGACATGTAAAATGGCTTCTATGCAGTGTATAAAGCAGCCAACATAATAATACTACTACTAATAAAATTACATTTGAACGTCCTAATCATGTCTAATGTAAGATGACTTGTTTAATTCTCATGTTGGAATAAGTGTTTTATTTATTTATGTGTTTCTTCAAATTATGAGAGACAGACATAGAGAAGATGATAGACATTTTTCTTTCTCCTTTCCTTTTCCAATTATTTGAAGGAAACTGAATTTCACAAGGCACTTTTAAAGAAGTAAATAAACCTGAGTTTGATCTTCACGGTCATGGTCATCTTGGTTTTTACACACTCATCTTGGGCCATTCAGCATCTTCTGAAACACAACACGGGTGTGTTTACAGAATTACACATGACCAATTTGAATGACCTTTACAACACAAACACACAATTTCATACAACCGTTCGACGAATGAATAGGCTTAACATGGTCCTGTCATATTTGTATTCTTTTTAAGACGGAAAAGTAAAAATATTATCTTCGCCATCGGGAAATCTGTTATATTATTTTACAGTTTTAACTAATTCTGAGGGGATGTACAACTGCGCAAGTGTATTTACCTTGTTTTTGTTTGTGCGTTGGAGGAGTGTTTCGGTTTCTGTTCTCATTCAGGACTGCTGACGTCACATATAGGCGGGTTATTCACCTGTCAGAGGTGTTGGAAACTTGTCTTGGCATGCTATATATATATATATATATATATATATATATATATATATATATATATATATATATATATATATATATATATATATATATATATATATATATATATATATATATATATATATATATATATAGAAGAGTTCAGATGCAAAAGCCTCTAAGTGCCATTTGAAATTTTCTTCTAAAATGATCATTTTTATCAAGCTTGTATATTAAAGTTCAGTAATTTCACTTAAATGGCAATGAAGATTACCTATTAATAGTCATTTAAGTGAAATTACTGAACTTAAATATACAAGCTTGATAAAAATGATAATTTTAGAAGAAAATTTCAAATGGCATTTAGAGGCTTTTGCATCTGAACTCTTTATATATATATATATATATATATATATATATATATATATATATATATATATATATATATATATATATATATATATATATATATATATATATATAATGAATTTACCATTGTTTAATACAAGAGTCTTCCAGGTTGGAGTTTTTTGTCCTCCAGGGGGCGCCTGAGGGGCTCGTGAAACAATTCCTCTCGTGAGCTGCGTGTGGAAATCTTTTTTTTTTTAAATTATATATATATAGATTTTTTATTAAGAAACCAACCCTAACCCGAATAAACTAATCAGTAACAATGTCAAATCTTATTACAAACTTACAGTGTTCATCCTAGATAAATAAATAAATAATCTTACAAGAACAAGAGAACATGGGGCATGTTATGGCAAAAATGACAATTGCATATTCAAAGAAATTAAATTAAAAGGGCAATTATTCAATAAGATTGTATGCAAAAGAAGCAAGTTTGCGTGTGGAAATCTTAACAAAACGACTTCATAAAAAGTGCTTTGTATATTAATCACAACCACTGCCATATTTCTTCCTAAATGTCAAACAACAGGGCAAAAACTAGACCAAACCACACATTTTTAAACCAAAGAAGACAGCTGAGACGTGGCTTGTGTCTGAACAGAATGGGTCTTTATTCAGGAAATCAAAGAAAAAGATTGTAATCAACACCCCATTTAAATACAAAACAAATAAAAAAAATAAGGAACAACATGATATTCAGTTTGCATATCAAAGAGCCATTCAGTAATAATTACAGTCTGAACACTTCATAAACCACTTCTGTGAATCTATACACAAACTTGATTTAGAAACTAGAACATTAACATTATTACAAAGATTTTAGCTTTAAAAATAATTCAAATTGAAATAATATCTTAGCAGTTAGCATCATAAAATTATATATTCATATCTTTCCACATAAAAATACAAAATAATATTAATGACATATAATATGAAAAATTATCCCAAATATTTCGCTACTATTAGAGTAAAATAAAAAATAAAAAAACAAGAAAGAAACAAACCAACAAACAAAAAAGAAATAGAAATATGCATGAAAAAGTTTCTCCTTTTGTTAGCAAAACACTATCCAAAAATAACTACAATCATTTACATCAGTACAAAGATATCTGGATTTAAAAATAGTTGCAATGAAAAAAAGGGGTTTCATCTTTTCTGACAGTAAAAAATGACACTGTGAATCAGAAATTTGCAAAATATGCAATGAAAAAAATAAATCTGCATTTAAAAAGGTATACACTGCAATTCTCACTTTTTTATACAAACATTAGAAACAGTATTGCACGTCACAACACAGATTCGAGGTTAGTAAGCCTTTCAAAATGTGTTATATTCAAGTTTCTGAGTATCAGTGAGGGGAGGGCTGATACCCCTCCATCTAACCAGGGAGAGTCTCAAGTGTTTTCCATGAACATAGTAGAACCCTCTATGCTTCCTTCCTTCAAATAAACTACACCACCAACTTAAATAGTAATCAAATCCATGTGTGCTAAGCAATAATACATAAATAGATTCATACACACACACACACACGCAACTGCACGGATGATGATGATGATGATTCAAGAAACAGCCTTTTGCGTGTGAACGTAACCATAAATACGTGGGCAAATCAAGTGACAGTCAGAGGTCTACGGAAATAGAAAAATACAATTTAAATCAAATAGTTATCTGTCTACAAAAATAGTCAAATAAATATGATTTCTCAAAACGACAACAACGAAAAAAAAAAACACACATACACGTACGAAGCAACAGTGTTGAACACAGGAAAAGGACTGCGGGTTTCAGTTCCCAGAAACACCTTCGATGACCATAATCTGGGTCCGCGTCTCTACACAATACATCAAATAAGTTACTATGCAAAAATAAAGATATTTAAATTATCCAATAGACTTAAAATAGGTCGCAATTTCTAGAATGAAATAGTACACACACATATACAAAACAAAACAAAAAAGTGACGTGATTCAAAATAAAATAAAGACTGTTTTGCGTTCAAACGTCAGGGAAAGAGGGATTGCTTCTCAGAGGAGAAAGGAGAGGAGAGAAATGGGAAAAGGTAGTGCATCACGTGTCCTCCAGAGTCTGGGACACGTCAACAAATAAATAGACACATATATATATATATACGCAATAAATTAAACACACTGTTGACACTTGAAAGGTTAAATCACATACACGACAGTACGACGAGGGCACTGAATTCTTCACTGAACCCGCCAACACAAGGATATGTAGAGTGCAAAAAAGAACGACAGAAAGAACAGTACAGTACCAAACGGACGGCCGTGTCCACTGCTTCTGTAGAGATTGTCCACTGAGACTGATCCGATTCGAACGCAGAGAGTCACCTGATCGCTCGGATAATCAAACGGCTCTGCTACGCTGAATGTAATCGCCGATAGGTTTCCTTTCGTAACGTCTCTCTCCTCCTTTTCTCCATGTCTGTTCTTCTAACCGATAGCCAGATAGCACACGTACGTCTGAAAGATGTCTGTTAAAGATCACTTCATCTAGAAAGCATCTGCTCTTCACTAACATCTGATAGACATCTTTAAAATGTCAGTTTAACATACATTCCAAATCATTACATCTTAAAAACATCTTCTAAACGTCTATTTGACATCTGACAGGAAACGTCCTAAGAGGTATTGCAGATGAGCAAATACGTCTTCAAGATCATCAAATAGACGTCTCCGTTATGTACGTGTGCTATCAGGGCTGTATGGAAGCTTTTTCCATGTAATAAACAATTTAAAGATAATTGCGACTTATCTCAAAATTCTGACTTTATTTCTAGCAATTCATGCAAAACATTTAGCAGTAATTCGTTTATCCGGCGGTAATGGTGCCCTGGGGCGTCCGATTCACAAGGTAGTCGAAGAAAAACTGCGAAAACAAAATTAGCTAGTTTTGCTAGCTGCTAGCTACAGCGCCAATGCTAGCTACATAGACGTGAGATCGTGGCAAGAGTTAGAAATTACCCTCATTTGTACAACTCTAGCATGAAAGAACACCAAGTTAGTTACATGGGTTTTAACTCTAGCTTGAGAGATTGCGCAAAACTGCATGCGCCGAAAGTGAGTATGTGTTTGTGAGTCAAAAGAAGTAGCAAGGCCGTGCGTTCGACTGCGTACGCGTAGAAAAACAAAATATACTTTCTGCTTGACACACAGTGCGCCCTCTAGTGCTCACCGTGAGAGAACGAGAGTGACTCGTCGACAGAGCCACGTCCCAATCGGACTAGCGCTGTGTCGTAAGCCTTGCTAATTTAAACATTCAAGCACAAGAAGACACGCAAGATAACTCGCGCACACTGAGTGAGAAGTTTCGCCTGTGCAAACTGCACATTCGATGCACGCTCCCAGAAGCCACGTGAATGCTGAGTTAAGCTCTCTTTCACGTCTTGTAACGCACAATTTCTCAAACAATTGTCAAAATGTCCGTTTTGGGAGCATCCTTTTTGTGAGTTTATGTCACGCAAGTGCGAGAAAAAAGTCAGATTTGTGAGATAAGTCGTCGCAATTACCTTTTTTATTCTGTAGCAGAAACAAGCTTCCATACTTTTTCGTCCAGAGAAGAAACGCAGAGACGCACAGACAACGAACGACCACAGCTACAATTCCTTCGCCAGTTCCTACCAACCAGAGGAGAGCTCTCGTCCTGCGCTTCGGCGACTACTGTAATACGAGGGGTGGAATTCAGGGTGTTCAGGAAGGGCAAAGGTTAAATGTTCGATCCTCTAGATTGTAGAGTTTAAATCGAACTGAAACCTCAATTCATAACTAGACTCACACTGCACGAAGACAAGACACGAAAACCACGGGACAGCACACCGTCTCTTGACTAATTATCGAGTTACAAAATGGCAGAACTCACTACTCTAAAAACTGAACGTCACTTCTCTCGTAATAAGTTCGTGAAAGGAATCATCACAACAATCGCATGCAAAGGTTTACGAAGAATTTTACACTGTTTTTTTCCTTTCTGTTATTAGTATTGATTATCTAAGAGTCTGACCTTTTTTTTCCACCTCATGCTACATAAATTCCTCTGTTTATCAGTAATATGCATCTTTTTTTTTCTTTTCTTATATGTGCTGGTAACCTTTACACTGCATGCAAATGATGTACAGCCACAAACATGCACGGAAGATTCCACATTCTGTGTTTTCATGGCGCTCGATTTCGGCTATGTCCGTGCGAACTGCATTTCTGTGTGCGACATCGCCAGTGACGTCACAATGGCATTTCATAGAACACTCGACGCTATCTATTCGTTACATCCTATATAGCAGCAAAGCTTCTTCTATAGCTTGTGATTAAATTGCAAGAGTACAACAACAAGCCAGAATAATATTCTGAGGTATTGTCTTTTCTTGTTTTGTTTTTTTTTTGCCAGTGGAAAAGGAAAGTCTCAGTAATTCATTATTGAATCATTCCTATTCCTGCTAAGAGCACATTGGAGTGAAAACAATGGGGAAGGGGGAATATTACTCCTTTTTCAGTATTCGGCGGCAAACGTCTCGCTTTCAGGCCGCGCGTTCGCTGACCTTTGGTTCGAGATCCAGGGCAGGCATCAGAGATTACGTCCATCAAGAGACAATTGCGCACTTTGCCCACTAGGGGGGGAATTAGCAGCAGACGGACACGTGACAGACACAACGAATGAACAGAAAGGACAGGCTGCCCCCCCAAGCGAAAAAACATTCTCGCTTCTACTTTTTTAAATCTCACATATAAAAATAATTTGAAAAAACTACAAAAAAATCAATCTCTTTTTTTTTTCATTTTCTCAATCTCCTTTTTAAAAAACACGAAGGTACCACAAAAAAACTCTGTTCCAAGCCTGAGATGTGCAGGGAGGGCGGGAGGAGAAAGAAGTGGTTTGGTGAAATAAACTGAGGCTTGTAGTGTTTCTGGCTGCTACAAAAGATAAAGATATATTTATATATTTATAGACATATATATATTCTCTATATACTGTATACGGTTAATTACTCTATACTGACAGCTTGGGTTCGGGGGTCAAACTAAGCATCTTTTTTTCTCTCCCGTAGCAGACGTGATGTTTCCGCTTCGTCTTGCATGCTCTCTCCCGTCTTTAGTTCCAGCGGAAGTGGATCTGGCGGGGCGGTCGGCTCCCTCTTTGACCAGCGGCTTGTGAAACTCGCGTCCGGCGCGGAGTGGATGTTCGCCCAGCAGAACTCGCAGTAATACTGCAGGCAGGTGACGTTGGCGCAGAAGAACGGGGCGAACTTTCCTCCGCAGCGCGCTCCCTGGCACTCGTCGCACAGCTGGTCGTCCAGCACGTACGGCTTCACCTCCACCTGTGTGACGCACACATCAGAAACACACGCTCATTTCTACAGCAGATCATGTAGTCATCAATAAACAGTGCTGTGATATAGTAAAGTGAAATAATGATACATTTATAGTAGGGATGCACCGATATGACAATTTTAGCCGATGCCGATAACCATAATTTTTATATTTGAAAGCCGATAACCGATATATTGGCCGATAAATCTAAATCCAAATTTTTAGACAATTTTTGAGAGCCTGATTATAAAAAAAGTCTCCTCATTAAAAGTCAAAACAAATACAAACACACTTACTGTATGATGTTCTTATTTTAATGTTGTGTAGCCGATATTTTGCACTTTAACTGGATTTTCCTTTTTTAAAGTGATTTCAATCTTATTTCAAGCAATTTAAAAGCATCATGTTGAACAGTGCACATCTGAAGTGCCTCAGCTGAAGGAAATAATACATTATTTATTGGCTTATAGATACCTTCTTTTTGGGCCGAGAACGAGTAACATTAAAAATGATCATTTATCGGCCTTGAGATCGATAATGTGGCCGATATATCGTGCATCCCTAATTTATAGCCTTGAATTACTCAAGATCAGTGTCTCATTCAAATGTTAAGTCTCCCTGTGGTGAAAATCAAGCTTTTAATATAACAAATCATGTGCAAATTCATAAGTCGACACCACTGCTGATTATTTTCTCCTTTAAAACAAAACACATCTCAAAAACACGGTTAAGAAATCGATACAAAACGTAACCTTGTAACTAATCAGATCAACGTGTGATCGTCAACCAGTGGATCTCTGAGCTGAGTGAGTGGAGGCGGGGCTCATCTGCATATTCATAGAACCGCATATACTAAATGAGGCAAGGGTGTCGAAGTTACATTCAAGCTATTTTAAGGCATGAAGACTTTATTTAAAATTTTACTTTTGGGGATCAAAGATAAGTTTTAAGGAGATACAATTATTAACTACAGGGGGACTTTAACAAACTTTTGTGCACATGATAGTACATGTTAAATTAGTACATGTATTGAGTCGTTTTAGTAATATTTACTTTAATGTGTTGACTAACATACTGAAGCATATGTAAAGTACTTCATCATAATTTACCCGTAGTGTGTTATTTTATAATACATTTAAAATCAATTTTTCCAAAAATTTCCTAAATTCATTCCAAATGTGTGACTACAAATATCACGACATAACAAGTTTCAATAGAAATTACATTAAAGTATATTTTAGTTAACCATAAATACTTAGTCATTATTATAAAAGTATATAATATAATAGAAGTCATATAATAGAAGTCATTATTAAATTACAAATACCATAAAAGTTTGTTATTTCAAATGCGACACGGTGCGATGCGCTAGTTTTTTCTAAGTGTGTTCGCCGCATCGAGAGATAAAAAATCTCAACTTTTCAGAATGCCGTAAGCGCACCATAAGCGCACAGTAGGTCACTTGACAAGAACCAACTGGAGCACAACCGCCCAAGCGTTTTGGAAAAAGGAGAATGTGGCGGCGCCTGACGCTTTCTCCACGCGTTTTAAGCGCTATATGTGAATACGGCCTAAGTGTGCTATTCTGAATGTAGCAAAGAATTGCGTCATGAGGCGCTCGGTTACCGCTCTGTCGATGTCTCCGTGCTGCAGCTGGACGAACCGGGCACTGATGGCGGCGATGTAGCTCTGCTGATTGGAGAAGGCCACACGCCCGCCCCTTTGGGTACTTCAGCTCGGGATTCGATCGATGCCCGCGTGAACACACGCCACCATACAAGCGGTCCATGATCATGGCCAGCTCCACTGCAAAGCACACACAAACACAAGGAAAACTCATTAAAACAATATCTAGATTGAGAACATGATTTGACTTATTGGCACAGGTGAGGTGTACCAGCTCTCTCAGAGGACGTGGCACTCCTCCCACAAAGATGGTTTCGCGAGGATCCAGCGGCTGAGATCCGTCCATCACGAAATCACTGTCGCTCAGGTTCCACGGACGAATCCTGGACCTGAAACAAACGCCACACACAGATCGAGCATGTCAAACAAGTGTTTTCACAGCCGAGTCCTCTTAACAAGAACCAAACTCGGACTCCTCACAAGCCCCTTTTCCACCAAAGCATTTTGAGAGCCGGTTCGGAGCCGGTGCCTGCGCGTGAACCAGTTTTTTGTGTTTCGACAGCCAAAGAACCGGTTCTCGGCCAGGAAAACTGGTTCCAAAGCGGCACCAACTCTTTGCTGGACTAGAACCGTTCTTTACCACGTCATGCTTACGTCAGGGGCTGGGGCGGGTTTAGATGTGTTCTAAACATCTTTCTGACCATAATAAAGGATCGCAAAGCCAGGAGAAACATTTGCAGAAAACACGACGGAGTCTGCCTTTGTAATTGTTATGCTTGAAGATAACGGAAGCGTTTCTATTTATTTTTTTCCTATTGTTTTTATTGAAGACATTATAGACATAAGACAGGGGTACATATCTTATCAGAAAATATTACATATCAAACGAAAATATTAAAAGACTTACACATTTCGATTGTTTTTAAAGCCTTCTTGATACACGAGTTAGAGATAATCCCAAATGTTGTAATGTTACTTGTAAGCGTTTCTAGCTAAAACGTATGGCGACGTAAACAGTGACGTAACGATGTCGTTCCCTGGGCGCTCTAGTCAGTGGAAAAACAAACAGGTTCTGAAGCGGTTCGCAAGTTGAACCCAACTCCGAACCAACTTTGAACCAGCACCAGTTCCGAACCAGTTCTTTTTTTGGTGGAAAGGGGTATAAGTGGACCGAGAGGTGAACCAAGTGAAAAAGGACCCAGTTCTCTTTACGTTCACACTGTCCCACTTAAGTAGGAATGTGGTCATGTGTTCATACTTGAGATGCTCTCGGTTCGGTCTCGCTTTTTAAGAGGTCTGAGATTGTTTGTAGTGTTCACATATGGGCCAGAAAAAATGCCCAGATCCCTGAAAAGGCCCTATCACACACCAAGTGCATTGCAGCGCCAGGCGTGACATTAAGTGTTTTTTGATAGTTTCAGCCCGACGCAGTTTTCATTTTCACTTCCTACGACACATTATCCAAATATCAAATGCATTTGCGCCCGTGTGTCCCCCATGGGCTGCTGGTCTGAGAACGAGTGTGTGTTCAGGCGCATTGTTGGCGCAAACATGGCAAATACTGAACATAAAAGGATTATATTGTAAAATATTTAATATTGTATACAATATTTGTCCAGTAGATGGTCTGCTTACGCACTTTAACCTCACGCATGAACAGAGCCGTTTCCTCACTAGAGAAGCGTTCAGTTTTTCAGCTTATGTAAATAGCGAATCCACCATAGCGCTAGCGCAACTGGCTTTTAAAGGGAGTAGGAGATGAGACTCTGATTGGTTTATTGCACGTTACAACCAAAACACACCCATCACTCATTAGGAGAATAGGGACAACACTGTAAGATCTTGCACCGGGAGCGTCAACCATTTTTCCTGTCGTTATACTAGCAAAGTGGATTCGGCTCTCGCCCTGAGTGC
The DNA here is from genome assembly GCA_030378365.1 of Hybognathus amarus. Lineage (NCBI taxonomy): Eukaryota > Metazoa > Chordata > Actinopteri > Cypriniformes > Leuciscidae > Hybognathus > Hybognathus amarus. The sequence continues at coordinate 110,040 of JAQIUQ010001757.1, read as the reverse complement.
ACTTGCGCCCTGTGCTTTACACCATGTGCTTAGATCCTTAAATAGGGCCCAGTACGTGGACTCACAGGTAGCGTTGTTTTTGGCGGCCAGTTTTAATTTTAGTTTCAGTCTAGTCTTTGTGTCAAGCTGACATTTTAGTTTTTATTAGTTTTAGTCACGTTCATACTCTTTTTAGTCTAGTCTAGTTTTAGTCGATGAAAACTGATTACATTTTAGTCTAGTTTTAGTCAACGAAAACTGATTACATTTAAGTCTAGTTTTAGTACGAAAGACATAGTCTAGTTTTAGTCAATGAAAATTGTATTTTAGTCTCTTTTTAGTAGGCAATTCTATTTAACCCAGTCAAAATATAAGTAGCCTACCTAGTAGTAGGGTAGTCTATAGACGAAACCAAATTTTCTTTTAGCCAAACCCATTTCAAACAATCTTATCTTCTTATTATCTTCTTATATTATTGTTACCTTATAGACTCAAGAATACAGCACATCCATTCCAGACACGGAAGTGAAATGCATTTACAACATATTTATATTTTACCAACCAAACATGTTAGAAGTAGCCTACACACATGATTAAATGAAAGTTTTTCCAAATTTCTTCTTTTTCTCCCAAAGACGAATCCCTTTCTCAGTGTCAGACTTAACTTTGTTTGTTGTCGTTTATGCTAACGCCTGTTTCACACACTCCGTTTGCAGTGCGTATTTTTCCCGCACATGTTACAGTAATAGATTAGCGCTCATACCGCGCGCCTCTAGGAGGTGCGTTCATAACAGCAGAGCAGAGATCTACACAGTAGGCTACCTCTAACACGCGACACAATGGTCAACGAAAATGAACAGACATTTTAGCATAGTTTTTATTTTTGTAAACCACATTTAGTCTCGTTTTATTCGTCAACGATATTGCATTATACATTTAGTTATAGTCATCGTCACACTCACACGACCAGCATTTATGTTGCGTTCTCGTCTTGTTTTCGTCACGTGATCAAGGTTCGTTGACGACAATATTTAGTCGAATGCTGTGTCCGAAATCTCCCATTACTCACTATATAGTGGACTATATAGTGAGCTTGCCATTTTGTAGTGCTGTCCAAATGTATAGTGATGATTATTATACTCTATATAGTCCACTCAATGTATCCCAGAATGCATTTTGAAAAGAAGTGTACAACCGATGGTCACTCACTTAAGCCCTACATACCATCATGCATTGCGCTGATCGTAAAAAATAAGTTATAATCATGTGTGGAGTAGCGCATTATAACAAAAACGGCCAGAAATCACTTTTAGTTTTTACATTTTGGAGAAATAAGCTCAATTATAATGTATTTCTTTTTAAAAATCTATTTAGCCCAGAGCCGGCTCGGTACCAGCTGACAGATGATGTAATCAACGGCGTCGAGAGACGATCGAGTAGTGTCCGAAAGTGGCTTCTGTTATGCTGGTGAGCTCACTATATAGTGCTCTGCTCTCGAACCCCAACATAGGGGTAGGGAGTAGTGCTTTGAGTGGAGATTTCGGACGCAGCAATAATTTTCGTCTGACGAAAGCAACACTACTCACAGGCTTGTCTTTGATGGTGGGGCTGGACACACACAGGTAGAGTTTGCCATCCTCCTCCAGACAGGCCTCGATCAGGGCCTGCACTGAGCTCTCCTCTTGAAACAGGAGGAAGGAACGTAACCTAGACAAAAGCCCACCACACACACATCCGTCAATCATTAATGATGAAAATTAAGTACACGAGGGTTGTGATGTCTCAGAGTTTACGTTTAGTATGTACAGTACATGCAGATCCTGGATATCCATTAATGCCTGATTTTTCTAGACGTACCTTTAGGAGGGAAGTAAGACTTGCTCTCTGCTTTGTGCGGCCAATCAACAACCAGGTGACCGAAGCGCCGAAAACTGCTTGTGATTTCATCTGTGTGAAAGACGAGACACTGAGAATCAGAGAGAGCTGCAGGAACGGTTGCAGACAGGAAACATAGTGATGTTAATCTGCACGAGTAAAGGAGAATCAAACATCTGGTTAAAGTCTTGGGCATTATGTTTCGGTGTGGCCCTGTTCAATATATATCTGCGGATCAGGATTTGAATCTGGGTCAAATTCTCTTCAGACGGACAGTCAATCAACATGTCTCATCAGCGGCAGCCATTTTGTTTGCGTATCTGCCTTGGGTTTTATGTGTCTCAGTGCTGTTATCGAGTAATCTGCTACCAGAGAGATGGCAGAACGATTTCAGTGGCTTCAGGGAAAGACTGAAACAGGTTTGCAAAGTCTGTTGTGCATCTGAAAGACTGTGGATCAGAGCCTGATAGTGAAGAAGACAAAACAAGAGAGAGGAAGAACAGGTGACGAGGAGTGAAGAGGTTCCTGCTGTCTAAAACATTAATTAAGAGTTCATATAATATAATATAATAATAAGGGCTGGGCAACGATTAATCGCATCCAAAATAAAAGTTTGTGTTTACGTAATATATGTGTGTGTAGTGTGTATAATTATTTTGTATATATAAATACACACACATGCATGTATATATTTAAGAAAAAATGTGTTCTTAATATATCAAATATTTAGATTTTTACATAATATTAATTATGAATAAATACATATAAAGTATATACATGCAAATATTTCTTAAATATATACATGCATGTGTGTGTATTAATATATACAAAATAATTATAACACAAACTTTAATTTTGGATGCGATTAATCACGATTATGATCGTTGCCCAGTTCTATAATATAATATAATAAAACATAATAAAAAATATTTTTAAGAATCCATTATTGTAAATTCTATAATATAATATTATAAATATATTTTTAGAATCCTTTATTATAAATTCTAATAATAATAATTAATATATAATATAAGGGAAATGTAATATTCTAAAATAAAATAAAATATGTTTTAGAATCCATTTTAACACATTTTATTAATTCTGAAATAGAATAGAATTTTATAATTATTATAATATTTTTTTTTAATTGAGGAGGTGTACAAAAGCTGCATTCAAAAACATCTAGACAAGTGAAATATCATAGAATCATATTATTATTATTACATAATAAAATAACATAACATTTTCAGAATCCATTATTATAAAATAATAAATATAATATAATATAATTTTAGAAGTATTTATTGTATTTTTTTTGTTTAATTAATTGAACAGCCATACAAAGAAAGAGGTGTACACATATAAAATACTTAAATAAAATAAACACATTAATTATCAAATTAAAATGTTTAAAATATAGTATAATATTGCTGATTTTGAAAATTTTGACATGGCATTTTAAACATCACATGCAATCCCATGTGTGTACGTTACAAATATCCCCCATGACTGCAAAGCGTGACGTCCACGCACCCTCGTCGATGTCAGGGGGCAGGCCGCCCACAAACACCTTGCGGGAGAACCTCTCGATGCGCTCCCCGTTCTGATGGGGGTAACAGTGAGGAGACCCCAGGACCCCGGGACACCCTGGTTGCCATGGCCGTCGTCCAGGAGACCGTCGTCAATGGGGAAGAGGGAGGAGCGTCCTGTGGAAGAGTGAGTGACAGGTGAGACACTCATGGCATCGACATCCATCTCGAGGGATCTGATCAGCATTAAACATCTCAAACGGCATCTTCTGACACGGGAAGTGTCAATACAAAGAGTCAAATCAGTATACATCATGTTAGTAAGGGGTTATTCATGTAATAAGACACTGACTCTGATAAGCGTGATCAGACCTCCCGAGATCGATGTGTAATGCTAGTATAATTGCTAGCCTGTTTGCATCATGAACTGCGCAGTTCTCACACGTGGAAGACTTGTGATTATACCGATAAACTGATCCAAGTTATTTCTAGTCAATGAAGATAGAAATGTCACAGTGTACTGTACACACATATACACCGTACACAGACACATCAAATGTTGCCATGCTAACACAGATAGCGTAATGAGTTGACTTTACCTCGCGTCTCCCATAGCTCCTGGCTGCATGTGAACAGAAACAACACAGAACACTATGAAACAGCCGACTGACGCTTAACTTCATGATTGTGGAAATACAGATGATGAAATGTTCAGTACAGCGGGTCATCATGGCTAGACCTATGGGTGGGCGATGTGGCCAGACTCTCATATACAGCGATATCTATCATGATATCAAAATCAAAATCATGGCTGGAAACAAGGCTGTAAAGACACCAGTAAAATGTCACAAGACGATACCAATTTTAATACCACAGCAAAACTAATAGTAGCCTGATTAATGTTAGGGTGTGTTCACACTTGTAGTTCGGTTCATTTGATAAAATGGTTAAATGAGATAAAACAGCGTCAGGAATCCGTTACACTAATTCAATTGAACCGCACTAACAGAGCAAACGCACCAGGGTTCGTTTTAAACCAACCAAACATGCCATGAGTGAAGTATTTCAGGTAAGAAATTCTATGAAAACGTATTGCATTCACTTGAGGAAACAAAATCTACTCTATTTTTCTGAATTAACAAGTTAATTATCTCAGAATTACGAGATAATTTTTCCTTTTTAGAAAAAAAATGTTTTTGCTCTGTTTTTCTGAATTAACGAGTTAATTATCTCAATTACAAGAGTTTTTCATTGAAAAAGTTTTTGCTCTGTTTTTTTCTGAATTAACAAGTTAATTATCTCAAAATTATGAGATAATTTTTCGTGGAAAAAACTTTTTGCTCAGTTTTTCTAAATTAACGAGTTAATTATCTCAGAATTCCGAGATAATTTTTCATGGGAAAAGTTTTTACCTCAAGTTAATTATCTCAGAATTACGAGATAATTTTTCATGGGAAAAAGTTTTACCTCAAGTTAATTATATCAGAATTACGAGATAATGGGAAAAAAGTTGTTGCTCTGTTTTTCTAAATTAACATGTTAATTTTCTTTTTATGTTAATGTTAATTTTAAAAAAATTGTTTCACTCTGTTTTTCTGAATTAATGAGTTACTCCTAATTTTTTGAGATAAAAACAGAGCAAAAACTTTTTTCCATGAAAAATTATCTCGTAATTCTGAGATAATTAACTTGTTAATTCAGAAAAACAGGTAAACAAGTCAAATCCCTTTTTTCTTCAAGTGAATGCAATACACTTCCATAAAATACAGAGTTGAATAAAGTAATTGAAAGTAAAATAAAACACTGCATAGTCTTCACTGTATTTAACTAAAAATAAAGCTACAAAGTTATTTTTTCTCTATTAGGCCACTGTCTCTTTAAGACCTAATGACCTGAACCATACAGACACACATCAGCTGTTTACGATAAAGACAGTGACTGTGTTTATGTGTATTCTTGCCATGACAAGCATTTTGAAATGTTTGTGTGTATTTGACCATTTAGGCACCAGCTGATTTTACTCCAAATTCATACAATGTGATTTTTAGAAAAAATTTATATTTAAAAAAAAAAGAAAAGTTAGCATCAAGCCCTAAACCAAACCTTCCGAAAATGTACAACTGAAGTCAAACAAATTCATATAAATTGGCCGAAACATAAAATAGAATTGTCATGAGACAGAACTGCGGCTTACTGTATTTCTCAAGAATCTGACATGAATGGTATTAAAATATATATATAATTAACCGGTTACACCACCACCCTGAGCTAGACCAGCATCCAAACTGGTCTTTTCAGATGACTGAAGGTTCAATGTAAAGGTGTGCTCAAACTTTGAACTGTGACAGTTCCTCTTAAGGAGTGTTTATATTAAAACCAAGTGAAGAAACAAGAATGAAGCCTCACTGCCGTCATTCCTCAAAGCACAATACTCCAGAAAGCCTCTTCCCACTGTGTCACTCCATATAATCACATGACAGACAGCACACGTTCCAGTGGATCAACTGACCAACATTAGTGACTGCTCTTAGATATCATGTGATCTACTAGCACACGTCCTTCACGCTCATGTGACCCAAACCAGCGGCTAAACCAGTCCAACAGCACATATAAGTCTGTCAGGGCTATGAACATGCTAAGCTTGGCCCCAATCCCATTAGCCCTCTTAGCCCCAAATATTTTTGTCTACACTTCACTTTGATATAATATAAGTGTTCAAGCCTTTCAAAGACTGTGAGTGCATATAGACACAGATGCAGATGTCAAAGTGAACAGTTCTTAGAGTAAAGAATAAGAATCTAAAGAACTTTTGTGCTGATGGAAAGTTCCATGGATGTTAAAAGGTTCTATATGGATCCATCGATCCCAACAATAACTTTTATTTTCAAGAGTGTACACGGACATTAGTGTAATATGTCACGCGAGCAGCGAAAAGTGGACAAGAGTCCTTTTCTGTGTGTTGCTTGCTGACTAACAAAAGATATTTTGTTGATCTTACTTAGATTTTTTGTTTTTTGTCCGGAACTTGTCCAAATGTTGTCCCAACTTTCCAAATTGAGTTATCTGAACAAACAATTTTCCATTGAACAATGTTGCGCACCACATTATCAAAGAAAACAAATCAAGAAAATATTTTTTATAGTGTAGTTTTAAGAGGCAAATAATGCTCCTGGCATGAAGTTAGCTTTGAATAAAAAAAACTGTTACTGATTAGATGAACAAACATATTTAAATTGACTTTAATTGGAGCAATTTAGTTGAGCTTACTTTAAAAGTTTTTCAAGTTGGCTCAACTTGTTTTTTGTTTTTTTGTTTTTTAGTTACCATGACAGGAATTTAAGTTCAACTGGAGTTAACTTAAAAAGTTGAGTGTGATATGTTGCTTTATTTTTTTTAAGTTGGCACAACTTTTCTTTTTTTTAGTTACCATGACAGGAATTTTTAAGTTCAAATGGAGCGAATTAGTTAAGTTAACTTAAAAAGTTGAGTGTGATATGTTGCCTTATTTTTTTAAGTTGGCTCAGCTTTTTTTTATTACCATGACAGGAATTTTTAAGTTCAAATGGAGCGAATAAGTTAAGTTAACTTAAAAAGTTGAAAGTGATAGGTTGCCTTATTTTTTTAAGTTAGGACAACTTTTTTTTCTTTTTTTTTTACACTGAGTGGTCTAATGATTTATAGCCAAGGTCGATATATCAGTTGATATTTTTAATTTTCGCCATTGGCCGTTGCGGATTTAGGCAAATTTTGATTTTGACAGCAAAACACTTTTCCGTTATATTGTCATTTTTTGCTCGTCCGGCACTTTGCAACAACACGACTTTAGACATGTTTCCTATAACAAACGTGTGACGTTTACGTTTTAATCGTGGAGTGTAAAATGTCACATGAACCACGGGAAACAGATTTCCAGAAATGCAATTTGAATAGGATTTCAAACCACATGAATGTAGTTCAAAACGGATTTGTAATCCTATTTTTTAATATATATGTCGACAACTGGACCAATTCCAACTCCATTCCCAAATGGATAGATATTGCTCAGGTTCAATCCATCAGTGTAAATCTGTGGTGGTCCATTTGACTAATATCGTATGTGTAATGCTTCTGATTAGGAGTTAGTTCAGATTACTAAGTACTAACCCTAAATATGTGCCATAGTAATAGTGAAGCTTGTCTTGGTAAACATCACCGATTAAAGACACAAAGCAAACAAAACAAAGCCTTTTGGCTACAATCACATTTATTTTTAGAGTCTAATCTTTGATGATCCAATTATCCAAAAAAGAAAGCAACAACTGTTTCTGTAATATGGCATCACACGAGAGCAAACACCAATTTTGCGAGGCTTCAGAGACTGTGATCTAAACCGAGCGTGGCCAAACACAATGAGCAAGAGTTAAAATGGACGGAGCCCTCTGGATACAACGAGCTGATTGGTCAGCCAAGACTCTATGCATAAAATGCAAACTTGTTGAAATTCCATTACGACATAATTCAAATGCAAAAGTATCTGTAACATAACATTACGACAGCAATGTGACACAAACATGAGTTAAACGAGAACATTTGAGAGTGGAAAAGTGAGCCAACTGTGGTAATATGACTAACAAATATGAAATACTTTAAACCATGCAGAGTCTTTCAGATTGACAGATGAAGACATCAAGCCTCAAACTACACTGGGGCCCCGATTATAAAACATAAAACCCTTCCTTAAAATCTCCTTAAAAATAATTTGTGGTCCAAAAGCACCTTCAATGTTCTTCAGACTATGCAGAACGTTTAAAGGTTTAGCAGTATTTCTCTTAACAATTAAATAGCATTATAACTACTATAATAATAATAATAGTTGAGGTCAGTCATGTTAAAACACACAGTACAAGAGTATGTCACATCATCAGTGGGAATAGTAATTCATCAAACACAGATCTTTTCTCAAGATGGCCTCTGCTACACACACATATTACAGATAGAGGAAAAACAAAAAACTGTAGCTCACTGTCATAATTACCATTGAGCATGAGTAGGCCATCAGCGCCGGGGTGGGGACATCCCACACGGCCTGAACATGAGAGAGAGAGACGAGAGAGAGCAGTATGAAACATGTGTCAATCTCACAACACCTAGAGAGCTGCCTATGTAGGGGAGCAGTGTTAGACATCTAGAGAAGGCAAATCCAGACGAACTCGGTGGAACTGACCAGAACAACCTCAGAAAGGTTAGAAAATCACATCATTAGCTTAGCATTATGCTAAAAACAGAGAATGAATAGGGAGTTGGTTCTCTCACGCACTTTACATAAAGAGTGATGCTTTCCCTGCCGTTTTGAAGCTAGCGTCCAAATCAACCATAGCCTAGAGCGCAACAGTCGGTTCCTGAGGTAAACACGCATTTCCTTTTTTTCTACAGAAAAACAACAACAACAACTTATAAACCTTTAAAGACAAAACTGCTGTGAACTCAGAGGTTGTTAATGGACCCCTATGGGAAAATTAATTGGGAAAAAAACCCCACTTCCAGAACCAAAGTAGTCTCAGCCTCAGACGTCAGTCTGAAGGTCTTGCTACGCGAGACTAGAACCAAAGCAGCGAGCGTGGAGCCAGAGGGGCGTAAGTGGCATTTTGGACGAATATGAGTTCTTTATATCAAAATAAAGGTCTCAATGAGCTCTATCCAATGGTACCAAAATACCTATCTGAGATCAAACTGTATTGAATAAAGCAACAAAAAGGTGTATCTGACGTATTTGACCTTTTTCTTTTTTTATGTTTTAGAACATGTTCATTGTGTTAATATGCCATACATTTTTACTTAAATACTCATTCATGTAATTCCCTCTCATTGTCTCTCCTGTAAAGTTTGTTAAAAGCCACTTACGCCCCTTTGGCTCCAAGCCCTCGTAATGCACTAATGCACTTTATTAAAGGCCCATTCACACAATGGATGATAACTATATAAATAACTACAGATTATGATTTAATTGTATGAGAATGGTGACTCACCACTTATTATGATAATGACACAAAGGAACTGCATCACTGGATTCACTTTCAGATTTTTTTATTTATTAACAATAAAAACATTGACAGTCAATGAGACTTGGCTCAGGCATTTAAAGTGGCAGACGACAAATCTGAACGCAGATAACACACATAACGTTCTGCTTAGCTGGTGTGGAGCTAATATAGTTATCACTATAGTTAGCATTCTTTGTGTGAACGGGGCTCTATAGGTTTTGAAACAGAGCCACTGTCCCTCATTATGAATGTTTCTAGCAATAATGAACTAGCTTTGCTGTGTTCTTGAGGTCATCCTTAAGTTTGACCCCAGTCACATGACAGACCCCAGTCACATGACAGAATTTTAAGAATTTATGGAGTTACTTAATTTCTAGATTTCTAATGCAAATGGTCTCTTTCCTAAAGAAAAAAATATATTCTTTCTTTTTAAGTAAAAATAACTATTTAAATAAAAAAAAATATATATGCCCAAGTAATATTGTAGTGGGGAAAAGTAGTGTCTTTTTCTGCAGGGCTTCATTTTCTTCATGCAAAATGTATTCAAAATATTTTTCTGTTTGATTTTGGGAGTCAAATGTGACCTGGACACGATGTCCTGAGATTTATCCCTGAATCTAGTCTGACAGATTTTTTTTAGAAACATCCAGGTACACAGACAATAAGCTGTAATTCTTCCAAGTCCTCACACACACGCACACACACCATCTGTTGTCCAATTATTAAACGCAGAAGCTCCTAGAAACAATTACAGCTCTCATCGTCCTTCCACGGTCAATCAAACTATGGTTTTGTTTAATCTGCTTTGTGATTACATACAATAACATCACAAGACAAACCAACACTGGAAGTGGTCCGGTATCTCTGCCAAGTGTTTAATATTTCAACAGCGGTGTGTTGTTTTGAGCGCTTCGGCTAGTGTCAGCACATTCCCTGATGCTGGCACACACTCGTGACGACCCGTCGTCTATTGAGCGGGTTTCTCAGGAGTGGTTCGCTCAGCACATCTCCCATGATCTGTTCGATTAAGCCAACGTCGGCATGTTAGAAAAGCTAAAGCGCAGGAAATACACAGGTAGCTTAGCTACACCACCACTCCTGAAACATTTAGATCATAATTTGGTGGTTTCCCACTGTTAACCCCGCAGTTCCCATATTAAAGTCAACTTGGCATTTGAAATCTGTAATACTTCCATAATGAGACATTCCTGACTGAAACGAGATATTCCAGAGCATCTCAGTGAATCCAAATAATGATATTTCTATATCATAGTGGTATTTGCTTTTATTCTTTATTCAACATTCTTGTTTTTTAAAGAATATTGCAGTGTTTATTATAAATGGTCTGTGCACATCATTATTTTAACTCATGTGCCCCGTAATCTTAATTCAAAGTAACTTCCCTCCCTCTATCAGCTCTTCTCTTCTCTGATGATGCGTTTACTGGGGGCGGGGCAATCTGTCACTCACATGAGGTCCACCAATAGCAAACCACACGCATCCATTACATTCCCCGTGGACAAAATCAAGCCCCACCCACATTTGTTTTTGTTCCAGAAGCCGTTTCACTCGGATAAACGTCACAATAGGGACAAAAGACTAACTGCGGCAATATTTTAGAAAGGTTGCATTATCAATTATGCAAAATTAGACCAGGATCGAGATTGAAGTAAATAAGGTGAATTCTTTATAGGGGTCATGACATGAGAAATCAAATTTGCCTAGATCTTTCGATATATTAAAACATCCTGTAAGTTTATAGTTTAAAACGTCCTTCTTGATATTGCGGGATCTGTGACAGCACACTGGCAAATATATTTGCATATGACTGCTTCCAGAGCTTCGACGAACAGTTATACATCATCGCACCACAGGCCCCGCCCACTGGTGTTCAGTCGCTCAATAGCTGACTTGTTCCTACACCGGATGCGAGCGTCGCAATAAAGGAAAACAGAACTAATTTATAATGACTGATGCTGTCTACACTGAGACAAAATACAGGTGTGTGTTCAGTTTCTGAAATACCTCACACACTCGAGTCTGTCGGCAACAGGACAAATGGAAGAGAAAACATTTTGACTCCAATCCAGTTTAAACAGTTATTTTACTCATTTGTGTACAGACTTCAGAAAGATTCCTGGATGTGAATGGTTTAATTTAATGGCATCCGGATCTCGTCTGATTATTATTTGTTTGTTCGGAGCATTTTGTATTGTAATTGAGTTCGCATGCCAGCTGTATTGAATCTGACGGCCGCTGCGTCACAAAACACAGGTACACGATTTCATAATGCTCTGTCTGCAAATGGCGGTTTGATATGGATAATGTTTTCAAAACACTTAATCATGTGGAATAGTGATAGATGTTGACACAGTTTCCTAAGCAATGACGTTAGCCAATCATAACAGTGGCCGTTTACTGACAAGCCTTAAAGGAGCAACGCCTTAAAAACGGATCATTTCAAAATAAGGGTTAAAAATATAATTTTTTCTCACATTTATTTGTTTTTTGTGCAAAACACCTCAGAAATATCCATGTCATGACCCCTTTAAAAGAGGGCCTGTGGAAGCTGGGCCCCATTCACTCTCCTGTCCTTTATCTGTCACACACAGGGTGGCATGAGCTAAATATAGACCCACGCCCTTCCCTCTCTCTGGTCTCTGCAGTGCGTGCCGTCCCATGTGTCTGGTCCATCTGCTCCAGCAGGCTGAGCGAGAAGCTCCAGTGAGAGAGACGAGTGACTGTAGCGCAGTGCCACACCCAGATCCACAGCACCACACACACTGTGAGCCTGGGATTCCACTTACACACAATCATCCGTTCATCCATTCATTACCCATTTCAGTCCTATATCTGACTCTTGGTGAATCAATGGGCCATATCTCCTGCCATACGCCAGAGACTCTCTGTGAAACACTCCCAATGAAATGGCTTGGACACACACACATTCACACTAACGAACAATTTAGCATCTCCAATTCACCTATACTGCATGTTTTTGGATTGTGTGTGGGAAACCAGAGCACTCGTAGACACAGGGAAGAACATGCAAACTCAGCCGGGACTTGAAATGAAACCTCGCAACATAAATGCTGTCGCGACCTATTTTACAATAAGATTATGTGGAAAAATAATTGTAAAAGGGAACTTGTTAATAGACCTGGCCACAATATCTATTTTTGTGAGAAATAGAAGCAATTATGAAATTACATATAAAAATGTCCTACTTAGGAGTGTTTTTGACCCACTTAAGTTTAGATAATTGCATTTAATATACATGTACACTATAATACATTTGTATTTCATTGCAAGTAAAATTGAAGTGTCGGAACACATTGCGTTCTTTAAATTACTTACTATTTTCAAGACAAAAAGGCTACTCTTTAAAAGGGAAGTTGCGCTTGATACTTTTTTGAGTTACATGCACAATTGAATATTGGAAAATATTGACTTTTACCAGCGTAAAATCCACTATTTCAAATAGCTTATTTATTAACAGAATAATTAATAATAAAAAAATTGCAAGAGTACATTAATATAGCTGCGAGCAGCGATTACGGGCCCAAGCTGGTGGCATCGCAACCCCAGTTCCTTTAGTTACGTAATGGCACCGGGGTGGCGGTGCCGCCGGCTTTGGCCTATAAACGCTGCTCACAGCTATAGTAAAATAATAATAATAAAGAAGATGGAGAAGAATAAATAATCCTAAGGAAAATAATAGGGCCTTCACCCTTTCAGGGCTTGGGCCCTAATTATCCTAATTTAACTGTCCATGTGCGTATGTGGCTGTTTTACAACCCCTTTGAGCATCATCTAATAATATCTGAGAGACAAAATTATCCATTTCATAAGCTCACTTTTTGATACCAAGAAATATTTATCTGTAGAACCAAAAGTGGCGAGAAAGCTCAATGCTCAAAATCAACCCTCTCAATTATATGAACAAATCTATAGTACAGAAACAGAGTACAAAATGCAGGTCCTTCTAAGACTGTGATGAAGACGGACCTTATATGAGCCATGTGCAACAAAGCCTTATAAGACTCTTATGACACAAGCAACATTATCAGGAAACATCTCTTACCCTTCAAAGGGTCCTGCTCCGCCCTCATGATGTCGAATCAGGGAGCTCTCCAACGAATGCATGTTCAAGCTGTCATACATCCTGGACCGATCCTGAGGAACAGAGTTGAGGGATGTGTCAATATGTGCAATACAGAAGATGGAAGCAAGTTGTTATGGGATTACATGCACACAGTCAGGAGCGAACAGGCTCCCTCAAACGCAGGAATGGCGTTTTGTCCGCAGGAATAGAGCATGTTTGTGTAGGCCGAGCCGTGCGCTCGGTCACCCTGAATCCCGGGAATACTGCGGCAGACCGGATTCTGGGACAGAGGATTCTGGCCTTCTGGAATGTTGTTTGTAGAGCTGTCACGGGTGGAATTAACCAGGCACGTTTGTTAGCTTTAGTGTATTTTGGACTGAAAGTTCAGCCAAACTGGTCTCGATGCGTGGCTGTTTTAAGGCGGAATGTGTGTGTCGATGTTTTTGATATTCGGCTGCTTTACGAGAATATCCTTCTTCCCTTTTGTTAGGGGCATCCCATCTCCCTATCACAACACCTGCCTAACAACATGCCACAGATATCTGTGTCATTACCGCAATGAGACCAAGAAGGAATGTGAACATAAACACAGTTATATCCGCCACAAGACCTGTGTGTGCACACACTGCAGGAAACATATCACGATGGACACAAACACAGCACACATGCAAGAGCAAGTCCAGGCTTGTGGAAAAGAAGTACTTGTTGATGTGAATATGCACATGTATGTCTATTTTTGTATGTGTACTGACAGATGACATTAATAGTCCACTTAAGTGCACTTAAAGATAGTACACTTTCACATAGAGATGCACGATATATCGGCCACCGTATTAGGATCGGCCAATATATTTTCATATTTGGTGTTATCGTTATCGGCCTGATAAAAAAATGTGGTTGATATATTAGCCGATTAATGATGGATTATTTCCTATTATAAAACGGTTAGTTCTAATCCTTGATTCTGATTGGTCAAGAGCTGTGCTTTATTCACGATAAAACACGGCTACGACCGCTTCACCCAACGGTTCTATTGATCGCTGCGTAACACTGCGGTTCTATGTTGTTTTTATTTGAGCTTTCATGCATTTTACACACTGGAACGTTGTTGCTGTTCACACTCGGGGACTATTTTTCCAGCGGAAGGTAGGCTTTTAGTGATTTTACTTCAAGAAAGTTGCACTAACATTGTTTTTTACTTAAATATTGTGTGGCAACCGTTTTATAAAAGCAATAAGATACTCGAGGCAAGTGCTGTATCGGTGAATAAGTAACGGCTCAAGGGGTTGCAGGCACTCACTTGCGCCGTGCTACAACGCCCTTAACCGTACTTATTCACGATACAGCACAGCCTCTCGTACCTTATTGCTTACATAAAGGACACATCACTTCCTATCACCCACTTTCAGCCTAGCTTTACAGTTATTTAAATATATTCATCTAATTCGTTTCGTAAAGTTAAATCGTTGCCACATTGTACACATTTTTCTTGTATGTTTGTTGTTTAAGTTAAATTGATGCCACATTGTACTAATTTGTTTTGTTGTTAATTCGTGGCCATATTGTCCTAATCCGTTTCAGTTGTTTTAGTTCAGTCGTGGCCATAGTGTAAATTTTTTTAGTTGTTAGTTCAAGTGAAATTGTAGCCACATCGTACTAATTTGTTTTGTGGTTAATTTAATTTGTGGCCATATTGTACTAATTCGTTTTGTTGTTTTAGTTCAATCGTGGCCACATTTTCCTAATCCTTTTCGATGTTTAATTTAAACCTGTGGCAGTATTGTACTAATTCGTTTTCGTTGTTTATGTTAAATCATGGCCACATCGTAATAATTTGTTTGATATTTACGTTAAATCGTGGCTACATCGTAATAATTCGTTTCGAATGTTTAAGTTAAACCGTGGCAGTATTGTACTAATTCGTTTCGATGTTTAAGTTAAATCATGGCCACATCGTAATAATTTTTTTTGATGTTGAAGTTAAACCGTGGCAGTATTGTACTAATTCATTTTGTTGTTTAATTTAAATCGTGGCCACATCGTAATAATTCGTTTCGATGTTTAAGTTAAACCTTGGCAGTAATGTACTAATTCGTTTTGATGTTTAAGTTAAAACGTGGCAGTGTCGATACTAATTCGTTTCATTGTTTAAGTTAAAACATGGCAGTATCGTACTTAATTCGTTTCGATGTTTAAGTTAAACTGTGGCAGTATCATACTAATTTGTTTCGTTGTTTAAGTTAAATCGTGGCCACATCGTAATAATTCGTTTTGATGTTTCAGATAAACTGTGGCAGTATCATAATATTTTGTTTCGAATGTTTAAGTTAAACCGTGGCAGTATTGTACTAATTCGTTTCGTTGTTTAATTTAAATAGTGGCCACATCGTAATAATTCTGTTTCGATGTTTAAGTTTAAACCGTGGCAGTATTGTACTAATTCGTTTCGTTGTTTAATTCAAATCGTGGCAGTATCAAACTAATTTGTTTTGATGTTTAAGTTAAAACATGTCAGTGTCGATACTAATTCTTTTCGTTGTTTAAGTTAAACCATGGCAGTATCGTACTAATTAGTTCCGATGTTTAAGTTAAATCGTGGTCACATCGTACTAATTCGTTTCGTTGTTTAAGTTAAATCGTGGCCACATCGTAATAATTCGTTTTGATGTTTCAGAGAAACCGTGGCAGTATCATAATAATTCGTTTTGATGTTTAAGTTAAATTGTGGCCACATAGTAATAATTCGTTTTGATGTTTAAGTTAAATTGTGGCCACATCATAATAATTTGTTTCGATGTTTAAGTTAAACCATGGCAGTATTGTACTAATTCGTTTCATTGTTTAATTAAATCGCGGCCACATCGTAATAATTCGTTTCGATGTTTAAGTTAAACCATGGCAGTATCGTACTAATTCGTTTCGTTGTTTAAGTTGAATCGTGGCCACATTGTAATAATTCGTTTTGATGTTTCAGATAAACCGTGGCAGTATCATAATAATTCGTTTTGATGTTTAAGTTAAATTGTGGCCACATCGTAGTAATTTGTTTCGAAGTTTAAGTTAAATTGTGGCCACATTGTAATAATTTGTTTCGATGTTTAAGTAAAATCGTGGCCACATCGTATAAATTTGTTTCGTGGTAATTAAATTCATGGCCATAATGTACTAATTTGTTATGTTAAGTTAATTTGTGGCCACATTGTACAGATTTTTTTTTTTAAAGTTCATTTATGGCCACATTGTTCTACTTTGTGGCCAGAATTGAAATGATTGAACTAAATTGAAGTGACCAAATTAAAACGAGGTAAAATATTAATAGAGCTGGCCACACAATCTATTATTTCTTCCACGTCTATGCCATACATGGCTCTGTGGTAAATATATAAAGATACCCTGACTGACACATAAATGTATGATGGACATTGTTTGGAAAGCAAACAGGGAGCAAATGCGTCAAGCGCAGATGCTTCCAATTGGATATGTCACGGCCATCTGCCTCCCACAGGTACAGCAGGTTTTTGACCAGTCCTGTGCTGTTTTCTGTCCCCAGTCCTATTCGCAGGTCCTCACGCCGGAGCTTACAGACAGCCCGAGGCTGGAGGGGGCTAATATAGTTTTAGCAACATCGCCAGAAATAGTGTCTGAAAAGCAGCTCAGTTCTCCAGTGAAGAACACGAGGCCTGAAGACTACACGCTGATCTGAGACTGTGGGTTATTATGCTACCATTCAATATCATTCAAATTAAAAAAACACATATTTTTATAACCTCTTTTTCCTGCCTACAACTACCATTGTAGTCGAGACCAGCTCATTCGAGTGTGATTGAAGACTGAGACATTCTCAGTTTATGACAAGACCAACAACATGAAATATGAAGACTGATGCTGCGTTCACACCATGACGTAATTACAAGATGACGTGACGTGTACAATTGAAACAAGTGGCATTCTGCTCCTCAGAATTATGCATTTCTATGGCAACAATGAGTCTGCCACTGTCAGGTGGTACAATTCGGACCTCTCAGAAAAATTCCAAGTTCTACGAGAACTCTTTTAACAATTATGGTAATTACGACATGACTTAAGCGCACCTCAAGTCCAACATATTTCAACTACAACACTGTCATTAACATTTCAAATTGTAACATTCGAAGTTAAAAGTTCAAAGAAAATCTTGGGGATGCGGATGAAATCTTTGTAGCCACATTTATCTCTGTCCTTTCCTCCTCTCTCCTTTTCTATCTTTTTTGTTTCTCTTTTCAGCACATGACGCATTTGATCTCTGGAACGCAGAGCGAACATGGAGAAGGAAGGAGGAGAGAGGAGAGGCTCGTCGAGGAATGCCAGGAATCCCAAACGGCACCCTGTTTATGGAAATGAACAATACCGTAGATGCTACAGAGTTGGACCTGTTTCCTGAGAGAGGAGGAAAGAAAGTGATGAAGGCCAGACCACACTCATCTCAGGTTCCTCATTTCAGTTCGGTTTAGCTTGAACGGAATTAGCTGTGACGTGCCAAACACTGATCTGGTCCGAAATAAAGTACAAACTAACGATGAGTTGTTCTGTGCCAGACCATAACAACAGCTCTTAATGACGGAAAGGCATGTTAAATATGTCACAACTAAACTGGTTTAAAGGATTAGTTCACTTTTGAAAAAACTTTTGCTGATAATTTACTCACCCCCATGTCATCCAAGATGTCCATGTCTTTCTTTCCTCAGTTGAAAAGAAATTAAGGTTTTTGATGAAAACATTCCAGGATTTTCTCCATATAATGGACTTCCATGGGAACCAGACGGTCCAAGCTCCAAAAGATCGTTAATAACAGTTTCAGATGCAGCTTCAAATGTCTTTAAACGACACCAGACGATGAATAAGGGTCTTATCATGCGAAACGATGGGTTATTTCAAAACTTATTCCAAAAATGTAACTTTTCTAAGGACAAATGGTAGCCTAGCTCTATTCTGGAGGCGCGTTTGTAACGTCACGTAATACGTAATTACGTTCAAAAGGTCACGGGCGACGTAGCTGGAAGTACAGAGTCAGTAAGTTGAACACATAGGTTGAACGTGCAAACTAACTCAAACGCCGTTTACAAAAAAAAAAGGAATTAAAAGGTAAAATAACGATGTCGGACGATTTTGATTCTGTACTTCCGGCTACATCGCCCGTGACCTTTTGAACGTAATTACGTATTACGTGACGTTACAAACGCGCCTCCAGAATAGAGCTAGGCTACCATTTGTCCTTAGAAACTTCTTTTGGAATAAGTTTTGAAATAACCCATCGTTTCGCATAATAAGACCCTTATTCATCGCCTGGTGTCGTTTAAAGACATTTGAAGCTGGATCTGAAACTGTTATTAACGATCTTTTGGAGCCTATGGAAGTTCCCATGGAAGTCCATTATATGGAGAAAAATCCTGGAATGTTTTCATCAAAAACCTTAATTTCTTTTCAACTGAGGAAAGAAAGACATGGACATCTTGGATGACATGGGGGTGAGTAAATTATCAGCAAAAGTTTTTTCAAAAGTGAACTAATCCTTTAATTCAATAGCACATCTATAGCCATTAGCACACAGGGCCTGAATAAGATAAGCCAACTCGAGAGAGTATCAGTAAGGATGGCATACCAGTAGTCATGTGATACTAAAATAAAAAGTAACAATAGCAGTTTGTATCAGCAGAGGTTTAAATGACCATGTGCATGACCTGCTGTTTCAGCTCATCATCAAAACAATGGGCCAACATGACAAAACTGTTACTCTTGACCCTTTAGCCCCTCACACACTCAGTTTCGCACTTTTAGCAACTCTCACTAAAATAAGCACAATATATTGGACAATATATATTGAATATTTACTATAAGTTTGCAATCATTTTCCTGGTATTATTAATGTGAATATTACAAAATCACACGCTTTTTTTATTTTTTTTACCATCATTTTGCGACTTAAGTATTTTAGCATCAGCTATTTTTAATTTAATTTAAATTTCAGTTGTTGTTTTTTTATATATTTTTTTATATTGTCTGTTTCAATTAATTAATTAATTAATTAATTAAATCAATTTTACATGTAAAAAACAAAAAACATTCCTAAATGATTTCACTTTGTGCATTAAACTACATCTACATTGCTACAGTAGTTTGGTTTAAATAATGGTTCCTCGTATAAATGTGAAAGAAGTCTCTTATGCCTACTACAGACTGTGTGATCTAAGTTTTAGCGCATCATTCAGTGTGTACTGAACATCATGATCACCATGGCTGTATTTTTTTTAGCAAATACACACACACACACACACACTATAAAAGCTATTTCAGAACAAATACCTGCCAGCCCAGTGGTCACACCTTAGAAAGTCATTCTCATAAATAAAGGCTCTACGAACATGTGATTGTACTTGAGATTCATGAACATTTCATAGTCCCATGATGACGGGAGAGAACAGGTTCCTTCAGGATGAAACCGGCAAAACCTTGATGACCTCACCGTGAGTCATCATGGATCCTGCAGAAGGTCGTTTCAACGACCTATTGAACTCAGGGCGTACCGGGCGTACACACACACAATGTCTGATGCATATGTATATTGAGCAACAAATATAAAAGAACTGGCTCCCACCCCAGCCCGAGCACCTGAACGCACACATACCTGCGGGGGCAGCAGCGTGTTGCTGTTGTTGTCGGTGCGGAACATATTCTCTTCAATCCAGGATTTGGGTCCCATGGAGCCGGCGGAGCGGGGAACTTGGGCGGAGCGATGACGTTACTGGAGAAGGGTTTCTTCATGGGAGAGATCTGGCTGACGGAGCCTGGCACGCCCATGCCGCCTCCACGCCGATGGTCCCGGCCCCAGGACATCCCGCCGGAGTTCCAGCCGCCGCCTGATGGGAACCCCACGGGGACTGCTTCATCATGGGCTACGGACACACAGGAAGAGGGGTTAGGGACCAAACCCAAACGCATGCACTATGCAAAGGCTAGGCATGAAGTTTTAAAAAGCAGTCGGCGGCCATCTTGGCCATGCGTCACATCTATTGATAGTCATGCAAGTACAGATCCTCTCTAATTGAATAGGGGCGAATTCGTATGAGTGATTAAAAAGTGGCTAATTCATACTAATTCATACGACCTCACTCGTACGTATTTGTACAATTTGTCTAAACCCACATATGGGTAGGTACAGGGGCGGGGTCAGGGGTAGGTCATTCGTACGAATTCATATGAATTGACCAATTCGTAAAATATGTACGATTTAGCAAAAATCTTACGCAAAAATATTAGCCAAAACATTTTACGAGGTGGCTAATTCGTAACAATTCCTACAACCTCATTCGTACAAATTAGTACGATTTTTGCTAAATTCCTGTGAGATCGGGTTGGAAATTTCAATTAATTTTACAACATTACTCACATTTCTAATCAGCAATACAATCTGACATGTAAATGTTGTCCTCAAATAGCACGGAAAACTGTATATTTGGTGTTGATATAGCCAGTGAGCATGTGGCGTTCGTGGCATTCGAGGAAGGAGACATTCTCAATCTAAAATGACAAACATATGGGTATCCTTGCAAAAAGAAGTGTGCTTGAATGTGCACTGGTAGTGTACTTGCAGATAATGTAATATTAACATTCACTTTCTCGACACACTGAATTACTTTTAAAAAGTGCCGTTTGCTGTGCTTTAAAGTACACTTATTTTGATGTGTTGACTAACATGTATTAAAGCAGTCACAGAGGATTTTGCCAAGTAAGACATGATCCTGGATCAACATTCCTGTCCCAAAATGTAGTTCCTACCCCTAAACCTAACCCTGCCCATAACTTTTCCCTAAAATCAGAGGGAAATGAAAGGTGAATAACACTGATGTTTAAGTACTTCACCCTGGTACTAAACCCATACTTGACATAAACTGTAAACTTGTCCCTCAAATCTGATTGGTTGATTGGAAAGTTGATGCAGGAACATGTGGTACTTGGTGATCACGTGACTATAATTTTAGTGTTATTTGATATTACATTTAGAGTTAATATATTTTAAATGTACTTAAACTGCATCTTCATCATTACTAATGTGTAATTACAACTATATTTTAATGCATGACATATAAGATTCTAGTTTCAAGTTTTTAGTTTACCATAAATGATTTTTAGTAAATTCACCCGTACACTGGAACCATATTCCAAACGCGAAATAATAACGAAATTACATAAAAAATGTAGTCAAGTCCTTCTTGAGAGGGTAAAAAAGCACTAAGTTCAAATAGTTACATTTAATTTTTTGCAATTAACATGCAAATAATTGTCTGAAAACATTACATTCACTTCACAATTCGGTATATTCTTTTAGAGTGTGTATTATTTGCGCCCTTATTTAAGAACTCTTTTTAAAAGTATGCTATACTTTTTCTCAAGGGATACGCCTGTGAGTACTACTGTAGATGATGTCATCGATACTTTTGTTCTCCAAAAAGAGAAAGACTGGACATTTATATGGCATATATCTGTTAAAGGAGTAGCACTGGCACAGATACCTCAAAGCAACAGAAATAGAGTGAAAGCTACAAATTTAACGCGTGTGTGGGAATCTGAATGAGAGTAACTGGTGTAATCACTCGTGTGTGTGTTACTTTGAGCATGACCAGGCTTTGCCTTGCTGTACATGTAAGAAGATTTAAAGCTTTACATCTAAGACTCCACATCTCGTGAAGAAAGTGGCGAGAACACACACTTGTCTTTATCCTAGAATATAATGTGAAAACACACATGAGTGCACTCCTTCGCAAGGCGTCCACACCAAACAATGGCAAAAAGAAACAATTTGTCATTTTCAGCAGGTGTTGTCATGGCACTGTGTGCACAAATCAGAGTCCCACCCATCTCCGTAATGTCTTTGTGTGTAATTGGGTAATGGCCTGAGTTTGTGTGTGTGTACGAGACTGCGTGTACATACAATCTGGTTGAGCGTTTAAGGGATAGTGAGAGATAATTACGGCTGATGTGCGTCTGAGACAGTAGCAGTTGAGGCCTATGCAGAGAGAAGCACAGCACAAACCAGAGCCGGCGCTGGCAGTTTGAAGGATATATGCCACAGTAGAGCTGATGCGATGCTGCTAAACATTGTTTAAACATACAAAATACCAAATAATCACAATGTGAAGTGTCCTAAACAAGCGAGTTGTTTGGAGTTGCCAAGCAACATCTCCACTTGCCTCAATAACACAAGTCGCATTACAAGTGATTTGTTAGCATAGCGTTCTACTGAGCAGTCGCAGTTTTAACATATATTACTATGTTTTACTACAAATAACCGCCAACTACGACTTATGCCTGCTACAGACTGTGTGATTTCAGCCATCCAATAAGATCATTACACTGTGGATCAAAAAAAAAATTATGCACGACGTATATGTAAACACGTACAGGGCTACAACACAAGTTAGAGTAGATGAATGAAATGTCATTAGTGCTAGTGAACCAATTGAGACGAGATGAACTGCACTTTGGCAGGTGTAGTTTTTAAAATGAAAAGAGGCCGAACTTGGGATGCTAATTTTGCTAATGAGGAAAGTAGCTTGAAGTTTTAATGCCGTGTCGCGTTGATCGATCCGCCATTTCATGTTGCATTTTTATTGGCTGGTCGGTAGCCATAGTTCGTAGCAGCAAACACACCGATGATCAGTGATCAAAGTCCTTTTGGGCAAGTCGTGCCACTCGGCCGCCATCTTGGCAACGCCTCCGGGCAGCTGTTTAAGACTAACAAGACCAGGCTCCTATCTAAATGAATGGGCAGAGAGTCAGAACTGCTCACCAGGGGTCTCATTTATAAAACGTGCGGAGGATCCTTACTAAAAATGTACGTGCGCCCGAAAGCCAAAAATGGCTTCAGATTTATAAAACCGTACGTACGCCAGAACCTGCGCAGAATTCCCTTTATAAATCCCAGTCAGCGGAAGAATGCGCGCACATGCGTCTCCTCCCCGAAATAACCATGGAGCTTACAACGCCTAGTTTAAATATGCATGTCCTCATTTGCATGTGATTATTCATCCACGTGATACCATGTTAACGTACAAGACGTTAAGAAAATATGAAATACAGATGTGCTGTGTCACAATTATTATTTTCTCAGACAATCTGCTATCATCATGATTAGCAATTATCTCTCGATAAAACATTAAAACACTGCATGCCAGAGGGAAAGTGTTCAAAAGCATTGCATCCACAACAGCAAATATATATTTCTATTTATTGAATATATTTGTTTTGCATGATTTCATGTAGTTTAAGTGTTTAACTCCATTAACGAGAATGGCATATTTAATCTAAATGTTTATATCAGAGGTAAAACATAGTTTAAATCATTATTTCATTTATTTAAACTGTTATTGAGAACGTGCACTGTATTTATTAGCCTACTCATGGAAGATTTACGGTTCATCTGCCGTTAGATTATGTGCGTCAGTTTCACTAAACGGCCCAACGCGCGTGCTGGCGCGGACACTTAACAAGGGATGGATATTGGCTTCAAGTGATTGGCTTGGTGAGTGAAATTTTATTTGTAGGCTATTTTCTTTTTGTAGTCTTATAGATAGACTATAATTTTCTTTAGATTTTCGGTCTAAAAGTGACCAAAAAGACATTTAACGCCAGCTCACCATCGGTGTCTCCAATTCCCTTTGTCTCCAGAATGTGCGTACGCACGGCTCAAAGTTTGCTTAAAGGTGCGCACATTCTCCCATCAAGTTTGTTTTTTATACATCACAAACTTTGCGTGGAACTGGCGTACGTATGTTTCCAGCCCCGTTTTGTGTGTACGCACGCTTTATAAATGAGACCCCAGGACATAAAAACTGCATGTATAGAAACAGCAGTAAAATATGATTAAAATCTTTGACCCAAAATAAGGTTTAAAAGTTATTTTCCCCCACAGGTTATTTACATTTATTCATGTAGCTGATGCTTTTCTCCAAAGAGACTTAGAATTGCTATATACACTCACCGGCCAATTTATTAGGTACACCTGTCCAACTGCTCGTTAACACTTAATTTCTAAGCAGCCAATCACATGGCGGCAACTCAGTGCATTTAGGCATGTAGACATGGTCAAGGCAATCTCCTGCAGTTCAAACCGAGCATCAGTATGGGGAAGAAAGGTGATTTGAGTGACTTTGAACGTGGCATGATTGTTGGTGCCAGAAGGGCTGGTCTGAGTATTTCAGAAACTGCTAATCTACTGGGATTTTCACGCACAACCATCTCTAGGGTTTACAGAGAATGGTCCGAAAAGAAAAAACATCCAGTGAGCGGCAGTTCTGTGGGCGGAAATGCCTTGTTGATGCCAGAGGTCAGAGGAGAATGGCCAGACTGGTTCGAGCTGATAGAAGGGCAACAGTGACTCAAATAACCACCCGTTACAACCAAGGTGGGCAGAAGAGCATCTCTGAACGCACAGTACGTCGAACTTTGAGGCAGATGGGCTACAGCAGCAGAAGACCACACCGGGTGCCACTCCTTTCAGCTAAGAACAGGAAACTGAGGCTACAATTTGCACAAGCTCATCGAAATTGGACAATAGAAGATTGGAAAACGTTGCCTGGTCTGATGAGTCTCGATTTCTGCTGCGACATTCGGATGGTAGGGTCAGAATTTTCGTCTACAACATGAAAGCATGGGTCCATCCTGCCTTGTATCAACGGTTCAGGCTGGTGGTGGTGGTGTCATGGTGTGGGGAATATTTTCTTGGCACTCTTTGGGCCCCTTGGTACCAATTGAGCATCGTTGCAACGCCACAGCCTACCTGAGTATTGTTGCTGACCATGTCCATCCCTTTATGACCACAATGTACCCAACTTCTGATGGCTACTTTCAGCAGGATAATGCGCCATGTCATAAAGCTGGAATCATCTCAGACTGGTTTCTTGAACATGACAATGAGTTCGCTGTACTCAAATGGCCTCCACAGTCCCCAGATCTCAATCCAATAGAGCATCTTTGGGATGTGGTGGAACGGGAGATCGCATCATGGATGTGCAGCCGACAAATCTGCGGCAACTGTGTGATGCCATCATGTCAATATGGACCAAACTCCCTGAGGAATGCTTCCAGCACCTTGTTGAATCTATGCCATGAAGAATTGAGGCAGTTCTGAAGGCACAAGGGGGTCCAACCCGTTACTAGCATGGGGTACCTAATAAAGTGGCCGGTGAGTGTATGTCAGAGGTCGCACGCCTCTGGAGCAACTAGGGGTTAAGTGTCTTGCTCAGGGACACGTTGGTGTCTCACAGTGGATTCGAACCCGAGTCTCTCACACCAAAGGCATGATTCTTATCCACTGTGCCATCACCACCCCCCCCCCCAAAAGTTATACTTACTACAGTTATACACAAAAGTTATACGTTTACTACGCATGCGTTCGCAAGGGTTCTCGTCTCCGCTGTCGCAGACCTCAACTGTGCGCATGCGTTGGTGGAACCAGACGATAGGCTTACATGTTTCCCGGCTTGACTGTAAAAAGCAGACGATTGGCTGTCCAGCGGGAGGGGCGGGGCATGTGCATACAACCGCCATCTTTGGCATTACGGGTTTTCCCGATATAGTTATATTGAGGATTTAGGAACTGGCATGTCTCCATATAAATTGTCTCTACGACACTGATAAATCTACAACACTCAGAATCAGATATATTTATTTTATAAAATAAGGTGTTTCAGTGTTTCGTGAATGTAATGCCATATACTATATCATTCATTTGTTATGATTATGAATCATCTTATCTTTTATGTCCCGTCATCAACTAAAATGTGCAAATAATTAATATGAGATGAATAATTTTTAAGTACTTAATTGTCAAAAAAACATGTATCACCCATAATCCATTTGTTTTCTTTAATTCATAGCAAAACACTGATGGAAGTTTTGGGGTTGTGAGATTTTTCTTTATGTTTTTGAAAGAAGTATCTTACACTCACTAAGGCTGCATTTATTTCATTATTATTATTATTATTATTATTTAAAACAACTATTTCTATGTGATCAATGCTGAATTTTCAGCACTCCAGCCTTCAGTGTCACATGATCCTTCACAAATCACTCTAATATGAGGATTTGATGCTCAAGAAACATGTCTTATTATTATCATCGTCGTGCTGCTTCATATTTTAATATATATTTTGTGGAAACAGTGATACAATTATTTCAGGATTCTCTAATTGCATTTATTTGAAATAGAAATTACTGTCACTTCAATGTAATGTCTCTTCCTGACCATTTCCCACGACTCATACTATGTTATGAGATTATGATCATATCTCTCACACCTAATACATATACAAAATGCTGGACTCCTGAAAAAGGGTGTCTCCAGCTTAGCTGCGATATCATGATAAAAGACATGTACTCTTAACAGCTGTTAGACCAGCATGACTTCAGATGTACAAATATCCCAGTGACAGATATAGGGCCACTCCTAAACCATGTGACGTCTCTACCCCACCCCCACACGACCAAACCCACACAGGCCAAGAACACTTCACCACCAGATCCCCAGATATCAGAGACGTAATGTCTCTGAAACGCTTGTTCGTTCTAACAGACGCTTGACTGGTTATCGACAGCACGACTGCATATTTACTTTATCTCATCAACACTGATGATCCAATATCATTTATTCAGTGCTGTTGTAGATTCAGCAGCAGCAAACACCGTCAGAAATGTGGAATATCTCATATCAAAGAAATGCTGAAATGTAAAGGAATAGTCACATTCACCAAAATGGCCACCGTGCCACAGTAGTGAAACGCCAGAGAAGCTTGGACTGCAGATTACTGTAATAACAGCTTCTTTCAGACAGCGCTGCAGTTTAACAGGGTGATGACATCCCGAGCTCTCCATGGGACACTGAGGTCAAGACATCCCTGGAATGTCACGTGAAGCCCAACAACATTACCACGACTCATGCTCGATGAGTGGAAAGTGGAAAAACACACTACTGTTGTGTCTATGTGCGCAAATCAACTACTTTTGCCAAAACAGTGCAGTATAACACCAGACAGAGCAAGCTGCTTTCACTGGACTAGGCCTGACCTTGCATTTCCACTTGACTCATTATTTGATTGTATTACCACAAGTTATTATGACATTACACCAAACTGCATTAAAAAGCACATAATGACAGATTGTTATTTCAGAGATTATGCCTGAATGCCACTCTTGGGGTTCATACTGAACATTTGGTCTACGGTCGCATACTGGGATCGCTAAGAGACCGTATTGGATTACTTTTATGATAGATGGATGCGCTCTGTGGGCTTCGGTATCTGAGGCACCATTCACTCCCATTATAAAGCTTGCAAGAGCCAGGACATTATTTAAATTAAATATAACTCATATTGTGTTCGGCTGAAAGAAAGTACACATAGGATGGCTTGAGGGTGAGTAAAGCATTGGATCATTTTTATTTTTGAGTGAACTATGATTTTTTTTAAGTCGGCTGCATATATTTGATCAAAAATACAGTAATATTGTTAAGCATTCCAATTATAGCTTTATAAACATACTAATACCAATGTCAATATAATTTTTTTAAATCCTATTAAGCAGGACACAGTGCAGTAAGATAGCATTGGAGTTCAACGCACACACGCCACAATGGCTTCACTCACTGAGCGCTGCATTATGACGTAACAGCAGACGTTCCATGTCGTCACAATGACAGTTTAACAGCCTTTGGAATTCTATGAATTCTAGAATCTACTAGGTATGTGCGCGTTTTTATACGCCATGTATGTGGTTGAACTGAATCGGGGCCGGTGCGCTCACCTGGTGGTGGTGGTTGTAGTTGTTCCTCTGCTGCAGAAAGGCGCCCTGCTGCGGGGGGATCTGCGGGCTGACCGGGGACCGGCGGCTCTGCGGAGGCTGCGGGGGGACGTTGATCTGCGGGGGAAAGGGGCTGCTAAACCCCTGCACCGGGCACGGGTTGGCCGAGAAGCTCTGGAAGAAGCCGGGGTTAATGGAGGAGGGGATGCCCGGGTAGAAGTTGTCAGGCTCGGTGGATGGGATCGGGTTTATTGCGTTCGCGGAATTGGAGACGGGCGGAGGAGGGGAGCTCGTCTGAACGGACCACGGAGTCCCGAAAGCGGGCAGGGTTGGGGAAGCTGAGCCGCCGCCGCCGCCACCCCGGGGTTCTGCATCTCCGGGAAAGCGGCCGCGAGCATGTTATTGCCAGCGGTGCCGTTGTTGATGTGGTGCGCGCTGGGGGACTCCATCGGGATCTTCACCTTGGACGATGGCGCATCGGTGTCCAGGCCCGTGGAAGAGGAGGAGGAGGAGGTGGAGGAGTACGTCTGCTGCTGCTGCGGAGGATCACCCTGCTGATGTATGTTCCGGTCGTGCTGAAGGTCACCGGCTGTCTGTGCGTGACCTACAGCGGAGAAACTGGACTGAGAGGCTGTCAACCCCGCAGGCTCATCCTGCATGTTGCGCTGATGTGACGGGAAAAGAGGGGACACCAGAGGCGAGCCGCTGGCGCGCACCGGAGACGGGCTGGAGTAGGGTGTGAACGCGCCTCCGCCGAACAGTGTCGAGCTGCTGCTGATGTTCGCTGTCTGCAACAAGCCGAACCCGTAATCACCCATTTAATTGCGTCAAAAACAGCGCAGCTTTCCTCTTCCCAGGCCTGGTCTGGAACAATAAGAGACGCGCAGTGTCCTAGAACTTCCTAAAGCCTGTTCGGGAGCGAGAGAGGAGGAGCTTTCGGTCGAGTCGGTCACCTTTTCGCACACTATAAATATTGTTCGCTGATTTAATTGTCTGCGGCTTTTTTTAGCCGTTCTAGCCGTCCGTCCGTCCGACCGACCGCGCATCCCCCTCCTCGCGTTACCGGCTGATCTGCTGCTGCGGCACAGGATTAAAACTCCTGCATGCGCGTCACAGGCGCGTCACAATGCGTGCGCGACCCCGCCTCCCTCCCAGCCGCAGGGTAGAGATAGCCGCAATGTGCGCGCGTCACTCGTTCATTATTCAGGAGGTGCAGCAGAGCAGAGAGAGAGAGAGAGAGAGAGAGATGTCCTGAACGCGGCTGAGCTTTGACACTGGCTGTCGGAAATATGGCAGCTGTGCGGCCAACTGCTCGTGCGGGTGTCTTCCAGTCTTCTCTCACCTTAAGCCTATAACCAGCCGCCATGCGCATGGCTATAATAAACTGCTTACTGTGCTTAATGAACATTCACAGATCACTGGGCGGACCTTCCTGATCCTTCATACAACATTTGGATAATGTTAGCTCATGACTGTATCGCATGTAGTGTATACTAGTCTAGGCTATGTAATCTATATAATGTAGCCTACTATAGAATATAGATTATACATTTGGTATTTAGTACATAGTCAGTACTGTAGTGCCACATTACGCAGTTGTTCATTATATTGAATATATTGTGTAGTGCATTAGGCTATGTGCTATACAATCTAGATTACACCATAGTATTCAGTACATATTATGTAGTGTTGTAGCCTATATTTTATGTACTGTATTATAGAATGTAGTTTTTAAGTACTTTGTATAGTCTATACATTGTATAGTGTATTACAACGCCATAGTAGCCTATCGTGTATTCTTATTTACTTGAATTGTGCCATTGTTACATATGTTACATGTACTACAAGCAACTAACCCTAACCATCAACCTATAGTAAGTACATGTTGTTACACAGTACTTAAATGTATAGTTTGTAGCATGGACACCAAAAAATAATGGGTTGCACTTGATTTTAAGATATCACAGTTCAATATAAGAGTAATATTGAGCAACTACATTTACTCACTCACTATGCATAATTAGTAAGTATGCATAATTTGCTGTTAGTACTATGGTAAGTACATGTAACATGAGTAACAAGGACACTGTAAAATAAAATGTTACCAAATAATGTGTAACCGAATATACATTTAGTATTCAGTACACAGTAAGTACTGTAGTATGCTATATGTAGTGCTCTATATAGTATGCAGTTGTTTATTATTTAATATTTTGTGTAGTGTATACTATATAATGTAAATTACACCATAGTAGGCTATTCAGTACATAATACACTATATTGTATGCAGTTTTTTTAATAGCTATTGTGTATACTATATAGCGTAGTATATTCTATAAAATATATTGTGTAGTATACAATGTAGATTACACCACAGTATTCAGTAAGTGTAGTCTTGTATATTCCATGCAGTGCATTACATAGTATGCAGTCATTTATTAAGTATTTAGTATGTTGTGTAGTGTACATAGTGTAGAATATTCTACATAGTAAATCTAGATTATACTGTAGTATTCATAATATTGTGGGGTAGTGTATGTCGTGAATACTATACTGTATACTCTGTGTTATTCATACTGTGGTATTTAGTATGTTACATAGGGTAAAATCAAATCTACTACATAGAATGTAATGTCCGCTACTATATAGTACACTAACTAGTTTATATTGATGCATTTCGTTTTAGTTTATTTATACTGTAAAGAGTAGTGTATAGAATTAAGTATTTATTCTATATAGTATACAGTCTAGATTGCACTGTATACAGTTACTGTGAAAGTGCACTATATAGTGTACAGTCTAGTTTATACTGCAGTATTGCATAGGTCTAATATGTAATGAAACACAATGAAGTGTGTATAGTATGCACTCTATTTAGTGTAGCATAATATAGTGTAAAAAGAATAATTCAATATACTGTTTAGTGTTATAGCCTACATAGTGAGAAGAATATTCACTAACACTTTATTTTACAGTGTCAATGTTATATGTTACATGTACTTGCTATAGTAGTAATAAATTATGAATAGTTACAAGTAACTTAACCAAACAAGCCCCAACCCATTAGTAAGTGTATTGCTCAGTGCTTAAATGTATAATAACACTGTAACAAAACAGAATATTCGGTTACACTTTATTTGTGGCACTGTAATTTTACATTACAAGTATTGAGTAATAATAAGTACTCATTAGGTTTTGGTTTGCTTGTAATTATGCATAATTTATTCATGGCTGTTACTATAGTAACTAAATGTAACATATGTAACAATGACCCTGTAAAATGAAGTGTCACTGAATATTACTTCACAGAAACAAAAAAGTAGGCTTATTTATCCTATTATCATGTTTTTTTTTTTAATATGAGAAATATATATACAGTATACTATAATGCCATGCTATTCATCATTTGTGGAACCATTCAGTACCATGGTATATATTCATGAACAATCATGGTACCACATCATCAATATAGCAATTTAGTTTTGATTAGTACATACTGTAGTGCATACTTAAGTATATACAGCTGTGTATATAGTACGATAGAAAGGAGATGAGTGGATATGCGATGTGCGTGCTGTCCTCACAGTGCGCAGTGACGACGGCGTCTAAAAATATCTCTTTAAAATGCACCCGGGTGTCAAGGAGATTAATTCCTTATGCATGCTTAAACAGCATCCTCATGCTTCTAACAAGGGGACATTATTCTGTCCCTCCAGTCTTTGTCCACCTTTTACAGCGTCTGATCCCGTTTGACAGCTGGTCGTGTGTGTACCTCCCACGTCAAATGTGACATTTGTTTTAAGCACTTACTCTCTCTCTCGCTGCTGGGGTCTCCACAGCCCTGATCAATAATGGACGCTTTTACTGGAGGTGTGTGAGGGGCTCATTCTGTCACTAAGCACAGTTCATTATGGTTATATTGACGTACATCCATTGGCCAACGGATTCCCTTTCTGAAATGTCTTACTTTCTACTGATGTAATCACACCTGTGAAAGACTGAGGACAGATTAATCATATAATCATAGATCTAAACCCATCACAGCTTCACCTCAATGCAGCGACTCTTGTGACGGTTACAAATTAACCAACACTTCATCACAACTGATCAAAGTCTGCTCACTTTTCCTACACTATTCCCAAGGTTTTCCTGCACCCAAAAAGCCAAAAGACACATCCTGTGATTTGTTTCAGGAATTTACGGGCTTCAGTCCCTGTGTGTGCCATGTGAAAAATGCATTTGAGAAGAAGATGATGATAAGGTTGGTCCTCAAGCCCTGCAGGATGCCTTTGTGATTGGTCATTACTGGCTGGTGAATGGCGGCTTGCGTTTGGAGATAAACTGGAACCAGCTTGACGAGATGCAATTGTCCTTTTTGAAATTCATTTTCATCACACACAAACTGGTGTATAGTAACAGAAGATGGATGATTGTGTTTAAATGTGGACACAGACAGATGAGATAAGGAAAATAGATTTAGTCGGGAATGGGATTGTGGGATACGGGGGTATAGAGAGTCGGAGATATGGCGAACGGACATTGTACACAATCTAATTTGCTGATTACCAGCGTATAGATTTCAACCTACAACTAAATACCAGCTGGCCTTCTGTGTGTGTGTGTGAGAGAGAGAGACACATCCACTTATGTTAGCAAACACTTACCTGGCTTCTTAAAATCCCTTTTTTAAATCTTTCTTGTCTATATCAAAATGAGTTTTAGATATGTCAAGGTCATAATCAATCTCAGCACATGTGGACTGCTTTTCTTAAATATATTTATATCTAAAATAATTTCCCAATCATCTCCAAAACGTCTGTTAAAGGAGTCGTATGTAAGATTGTGGCCAAAACTGGTACTGCAATCACTTTTAAATTACTGTCTGAGCGGTGTGCCCCCTCTCCCCTGACTCGAAGTTGCCAGATAGCCTGCAGAATCCAACTGCAGCTGTGGTAACTAGAGCAGGTCTGGCAACCCGGATGCTGCAACAGTCCTGACTCTGTGATTGGTAGATCGGTGGAGGGGGGAGCATCAGACCAAAACACAACATGACAACATCAACATCATTCGAGGGCTGCAACTTCACTTTTTAAATAACAATATCCTGACTGGACTACTGTTGTCAGTGATATAAGTATTTGAAATGACAGCCTGATCTCACGGGAATTCGTACGAATTTTACAAGGTGGATAATTCGTAACAATTCATACGACATCACTTGTATGAATTAGTACGATTTTGCTAAATCGTTCATATTTTACGAATTGGCCAATTCATATAAATTTGTACGAATTACCTACCCCTTACCCCGCCCCTAAACCTACCCATCACGTGGGTTTAGACAAATCGATACGAATTCATACGAGTGAGGTTGTACTAATTAGTACGAATTAGACACTTTTCAATCATTCATCGAATTTGTACTGAATTGGTCGTGAGACAGGGTAGGAAATGAACACTATTTATTACTCTCTAGTGTCATATCAGGGACACTGATGACGCCTATTTTGGCGACATGACAACATCCATTGTACAACATCACTACTGGTATTTATGTTACGGCAGCAGAACTGATATCTTTCAGAAATTATGTTTTAAGATTATCTAAAGTACATTATGGTAAATACTTAAATGTTTACATATACCTGCAACGTTTAAGCCATAACTAAATTATAAATGTTAGCTAGATTGTGTTCATTATCTGTCTAGTGATGTATGTTTATGCTGAAATATAATTCAATAACGGTTTGTTTTAAAAAGTTGGCTCACATGATTTAAGTTTCATGCTTCAGAACTTCAGTTAAGGGAACATTGTGAGCATCGGTGCTCCCTGGTCTTCACAGTGTTTGTGGGACTTTTTAGGGAGCAAAAGTTTCAGTCTACTGGAAGGTTTTTGCGGTTGGGACAGCGCTTCAAATGGATGACTCCCTGATTAGTGTCCTAACTACTGAACTAGGGAGCGGATTGAGGTGCACCCAATATCTTAGTGGTGTTTGGTTAAAACTAAAGCCACAATGCTAGCTGTTCAGTGTTTTTAGCATGTAGCTTTTTTTTAAATTGAATCATTTAGGAGACACTTTTTAAGAGCAATAAAAGCAATAAAACTAACAATATGCAAGTGCTGTGACCCTTTCCAGTTTAGTCTAACGCAGTTTATGTAAACAAAAAAAATATGGAATAAAAGAAAAAAAAAGAAAAGAGAGTGTTAGTATTAATGGATCAAGTGTTGATTCTTCAGCCATTTCTTGAAAATGGCTAATGACTCAGAAGCTCTGGTTGAGTAGGCAGGTCATTCCACCGGCAGGGAACAGTCCAGGTAAAGGTCCGTGAAAGTGATTTTGTGCCTCTTTAAGATGGCAGCACCACAATGTGATGTTCACTTGCAGAATTATTTGCATCAGTGCGTTGAATTTGATGCAAGACGTAAGTGGCAACCAGTGCAAAATTGAGTGACATGCGTCTCTTCGGTTTGTTAAAGACATTCTTGCTACAGTGTTCTGGATCAGTTGCAGAGGTCTGACAAGCTGGAAGGTCTGCCAGGAGAGAATTACAATTGTCCTGTCTGGATAGAACAAGAGCTTGGGCAAGGAGTTCTTTAGCGTTCTCTGATAGGAAAGGCTCAATTCTCCTAATCTTGTATAAAGCAAATCTGCAGGACTGGGCAGTTCTAGCAATGTGGTCTGTGAAGTTCAATTGATCATCAATTACAACTCCAATGTTCCTGGCTGACCTTGATGGAGTTATGGATGACAAGCCTATCTGAAAGGAGAAGTTGTGGTGTAGTGTTGGGTTGGCCGGGACCACAGGCAGCTGAGTCTTTGCCAGGTTTAGTTGAAGGTGCTTGTCCATCCAGCAAGAAATGTCTGTCAGGCAGGCTATCGTCGTATCCTCAGGCTGGAGTGAGAGGTAGAGTTGTGTGTCAGTATAACAGTGATAGGAAAAGCCATGTTTCTCAATCACAGATCCTAGTGATGTCATGTAGATGGAGAAGAGCAGTGGTCCAAGCACTGAGCCCTGAGGCACCCCATTAGCTAGATGTTGGGTCTTAGATGCCACACCTCTCCACGACACCCTGATGGATCTACCTGAGAGGTAAGACTTGAACCATTTGAGTGCGGTTCCTGAGATGCCCTTCATCCTAGGGATTGACAGGAGGATCTGGTGGTCAAATGTGTCAAATCCAGCTGACAGATTTGGAAGCCAGTCTCAGAGCTTCAATGAACGAGAGCAGGGGAGTCTCAGTTGAGTGTCCACTTTTGAAATCAGACTGTTTGTTGTCCAGGAGGTTGTTTTGTATAACAATAAGACCCTTATGTTTTTGTGTGTGTGTTAGAGATCAGCATCTTTTGTCTGTCCCTCGATCTCGCTTACAATGCCCAAGGTGATCGAGCTTTTGCAGTGGCTGGCCCTACATTGTGGAATAGCCTGTCACTACATATCAGAACTGCCACTTGTCATCATTTTTATTTTAATTTTAATTTTTCTATCCATTTTTGCTTTTTCAGTTTTTCGTTCATGTACAGCACTTTGGCCAACCAAGGTTGATTTTAAATGTGCTTCATAAATAAAATCTGATTTGATGTGATTTGATCATTTGAAGCATAATTCATGTGAGTAGCACACGCAGTGCGGGACGAGTTATATACCAAGGCGTAATTCTTAAAAAGTGTGTCACATTTGCAGCAATCAGAATTGCAGCAAAATGTATGAAACAAAAAAGGTCCATGTCTGTGGTCAAGAGTGTTTTAATGTATGAAGCTCAGCTCATGCAGAAGTCACTTTCAAACCAAGAAGCTTAGCTATTGGTCAATTTGGTGAATTCGAGAGACCAACCTGAACATGAACGAAATACGTGTGGGGAAATCTTTCACCCTCAAGCTAAAATCCCAACTGCACAGATTCCTATTGGATTCTGCTCCTTAAGATTTAGGGGGTTGTAGAGAGCAAAAGTAAAAGTAAAGGCTTGTTCATCATACCACGTATGCCAACTATTATAAGTATTTATTTGCATCCACATCAAGCATGTGCTGCAGTTTGGGCATCTGCCACATTAAATGTGTTCTCATTGTTATAATTGTGGTGTGGGTGTTTCTGTTCTCATACAATTAGAATGATTATTTAAACTTTATAGCTATCATTATATTTATTCATGCTGACCGCTACAAGGTAATAGATTAAAAAGAGGAAATTTCACCAGATGATCACAGAGATGACACTGAATAACACACACGCACATCTTCGTTATCACTTGTATCCTCTTGAGATCTCTGTTTTTCATCCCCCTTCCTCCATGTTCCTCTTCAGCTGTTAGCCCATAAACTCCTCCTGCTCTTGTTGCCCAGATGGGGCAGATCTACCAGTTTAAAGGCAGGTGTGGCAGCCCTGGCCAGTTCTAAGCAATCATTGACTGTGATTAGTGTGTGTGATTTCTGGGTGGGGTTGAGTGTGTATCTGGTGGTGTTGGGTGTGTGTGTGTTGGGGGTTTATAATAGGGCAAGCTGCCAGCTGCTGTCCCCTTCTCAATGTATAGCCTTCTTAAACAGGATGGGGGTTGTATTTGTGTGTGCCTTTCTTAGTGGGTCAGCTGCCACAAAACTGAATGTGACACCTCGATCTGATGATGAGCACATACCATGGCTGCGTTCCAAAACATAGCCAGAGCGCTTACTGTCGACTTTCTTCATAGGCGCCTACCTGGTAACCAAAATGTAACCTTATAAGTGACTGATTTGGAGTGCTCTTCAATGGCAGCTGCACTCAAAATAGCATGTTGCACGTAAGACAATTGGTTCAATACAATCTGATGTTAGCATGTTGCTAAGCTAACAACACGTGCGGTCACATTTACTACTGTTTTGCAGATTTTTGTAGCTGAAATACAGTCATGTTTATTGGAATCCACACGATTGGGAATTGCGTGTGGGCAAAAGATGTCCATACACAGATTTAAACTTGTTAAAGCTTGTTCGCTGCGTTGAACCACAGACATCTGCTTGATTATGAAAGTGACTTTCTGTGTGTGAGCTGTGCTTCGAATATCACTACACTATTGACAATAGAGCTGTTTTGCTGTGAAACAGACTTTTATAATAGTCTTATAGTTTAGCACATTTATTGATACTTATTTCACTTGACCCATCCACCATCTTGGATGGACATTTATTAACATAGTTAGGATTCCTTAAAGTGCTTCATAAGCAGGCATTTTTGGGGGGTAGAGCTTCTCAGGAAGGGGGCAGTCAGTTGGTATGATTGTTGTGGAGCAAATCTATATTTAGATCGACGGTGGACTTGCTTACCAGACTGGCTATTTTCAGATTTCTGAGAAGACCTCGGTCTCACTCCCTGCAGCGTGCTAGCGTAATTAAGACTGAACCAAATGTTTATAGTGATGTTGTTTATGATATTGAGATTTGAAAAGAAATGAGATTTCGATATGTATCTGGGTTTATGCATGAGTTCATATAATTAATTGAATGTAGTCAGGTTAAACTGCCTTTTTAATTCATGCAAATGAAAACATGGCTGTGAGGGACAGACGAACAGTCTGTTGCATAGTTTTATGGTCATAGGTCTCGTCTTATGTGTTTTCGCAACCAAAGATTTCCACAGTTTTCTGTTCAGTGGTATTTTTAAATGATCAACACAACAGTACAACGCATTGAACTGACTGTTCATTTATTCCTCAAATTACTTATTACATTCTGTATGATTTACAACAAAATGGTTCTGTCTTCTCCTTTAAACAATCATAGTAATGCTTAACATAGAATATGGTCTTTAGTTTGAATCCTGGTCCTGTAAAATCAGCAAGGCCACCATATCTATTTTTTTTTAATCTTGGGGTGATGACAACAGCATTCAAATAATCAGTGTCAGTATTAAGTGTTTATCACTATAAAGTAATGTTACATAGGCACACTTAAATCATTAGTCATTACTTAAAATTACTGTTGTCAAAAAGAGATTGTTGTCTATTTTTGGATACACAAATGTTGTTGTTGTATAAGACCAAATGTGATTATTTTGTTTAATTACCTGTACAACCCAGTGACAGAATGTAACGTACAATATGTCAGTACACGTTTTGACTCTATGTGGAAGATTCTCTCGATTTGACCAATTTGATCCACTTTTTGGAAAGTTGTATTAGTTATGTTATGATTAGTTAAAAATAAAGTGTGTCCTTAGCTAAAATGAGCTAATGAATTAATTAATGAAGGAATAAATGAATCAGTGAATGAATAAGTTGTCCAGTGTAGGTCTAGATTCTTAGTCTAGTCAAGTATAATAAAGAGTCTATTCTCTTTCTGTTAAATATCACAATAGACTGATGAATGAATGAGTATACTGAGACAGGCACAGCTGTTGAAACTCTATGGAGACTTCACAAGTGAACAGACATCTACTCAGAGAAGCAGAACAAAAGACATGACATCATCCATGACATCCGTTATGAAGCTATAGATATTTTTTAATGTGTTAAAGCATAAATAAAATCCCGAACGAGCCCCATTAATGTTACGAACCCTTTTGGGTCGAGGGGAATTGGGTTGCGTCATTTGACACAATTAAAACACTGTACAGAGAGGCAAATCATTAAACACGAATTCAAATAATGTAAAGTATTAGGACTTTTTTCAAAGTATAAATGGAAAAATATTATAAATAAAACAACTGACAAGCGTATTTCCATAAATTTACAACATAATTCAACACAACAAAGAAAAAAATGGGAAAATGGAAAAGGTATCGAATTGTGCCAAAACAAATAAATAAATGAAACTTTATTTTACAGTCCTATTCAGCATGTACATAATATGTACTCATTACAGCAATTACAATAACTGGGTAATAACTAGGGTAATAACCCTGAACCTACTCCTAAACTGAACCTTAACCCATGTAGTTAACTTATTTTCTTGGGTAAGTACTATATAAGCATACATACTGTAAAATAATCGTAACCAACAAAACATTTACCAATGGTTCCTATATAAAAAAAATGTTTCAAGGTTTCTTTAGCGTCTATGACGCCCTAAATAAACAGCTCTTATTGCAAACCAAAATTACAAGGAGTGGCAGGCTATGTAACAACAGGAACTATTATTCCTATTGTTACATATTATACCAACAGTTGTAAAAGGAGTTCAGAGACTACTAGAGATGGTACATTACCTCCCAGAGTTTTGTGCATACCTTTCAGACCAGTGCGAGACCCTGAGACAGCTGATGCACAAAGACTGCGAATGAAGATGGACCATACAGCATGAAGAGGCAGTCTGTCAAATAAAATAAATTGCAAATGCTCCAGTGTTGAAGTATTACAACCCTGATGAAGAACTTACCATCCAATGTGATGCCTCCGATGGAAGTCTAGGTATTACACTAATGCAAGGAGGTAAGCCAAAAGGAGACACTGCAATCACATGACATGCCGAAGAGACCTTGGGCCAAGGTATGCACAGACCTGTTTACTTTTGACAACAAGGACTATTTAATCACAGTAGACTGCCATTACAACTTTTGGGAAATAGATTATCCAACAGACACCGAATCAATGACTGTCATCAGGAAGCTAAATGCTCACTTCACCCGTCAGGGTATTCTAGACATAGTCATCTCAGACAATGGCCCGCAGTTCTCATCACAGGCAGACTGATCTCATGAAGTAGCATGTGTATGATACGCCAATTCGTATTTACATTTTTTGCATGCTATCAACACGCATAATCACTTTTCAGCGTGTCTATGAACGCCGTTGACTTAACGTTATTACTGTATATATAAATATATGACTTACCTCAACCCCTTCCCTATACCTACCCGTCACTGGGGTTAAAGAGACCCTATCAAAGCATTTGAAATGTTCATATTTTTGTTTTAGGAGTTCCCAAAAACAGTTTAACGTGCATGCAAGGATTAAAAAACACTTTATTTGTCTTATAATATGCATGTTTAACTGATTTGCTCAACGACTCCCAAATGATTCGTTCGACGATTCATTTTCCCAAACACCTCCTTTGAGTGACGCAAATCTGCGGCGATTGGTCAGATGACCCAGTCAGCTGTAATTGGTAAACCGTAGGCAGAGACTGTCGGCAACGGAACGCCCATAACCAGGATTATTGCTTGTCAAGTGTTGAAAATTGTATATAATGTTTGAACAAACGTGTCAGAAAAAGCGCACTTTCCACACTGTCCCCTACTCGCGTGTCCATCAAGAGTAAGCTCTCCCGCGAAACTCACAATGCGGCGGCTTTTGAGGGGCAGTGCTTATTATATAGAGCGAAGTCATATTTGGCTAAGTCGTTTAGGAGGTAATTGCCATTTTTCAATGAATGTCTGGTGAATATCAAAAACAAAACCAACTTTACCCTGCTTAGAAGCTGCGCGGGCCGCGGAGTGTACACAACACACACAACGCAATATAATTATATTGTGCATGCTCCAGAAAACATAACAGCAAACATTATTAATATTACTTACATATTGTGATTCGGAGGAGGATGAACCTGATCCAAATACACTGGATAATGAGCCCTCCTTTGGGAACAACCGACTTGCGAATCCACATTTGAATTCATTTATGTTTTTGAATGATTCGTCATTAAAATGATGAGAATACAAGGTTCGGGCTATACTGTTGTGGTATCGTTGCAAATATGAACTCTAACCACAAATCTTAACATGCTCGTCCCTGGACAATGGAAACAAGTGGCTGAACTATCTTTGCAATGTAGAACACAGCATCTTCTCGACATGATGCGATTCAGCTGAAGTATTTGAATGTGTTCTAGACTTCAAGTTTACACTTCCGTCTGCGCGCACAGTTGTTGGGAGCGGCCAATGAGCTAATGTTTTGTATCTGACTACGTCACGACGAAACAGCTAATGACTCGTTTCAAAAACAATTCATTCCATAGACTCAGAGTCGACTATCACTTTTGAAAGACTATAACTTTATATACTGTACGGTGCACTTTCAGATATAAATCTTTCCAGGATGTTTTCATTCCCTTAGAGCTATTATCCACACTACATGAACAGTCATTTTCAAAAATCCATGATAGGTGCTCTTTAATGGCATTTATGACTGTTCCCTTACCATCCTAGGAAAGAAAGAGATAGCTCCCCAGATGTAGATGTACATTTTGCTTCGTTTCGCTCTGACATTTGATGGCGTGTACAGACACGCGAAATGACGCGGACGTTAATGGCGTAGACATACACTTATACACACAGATAGCTCAAAATGCGTAGAGATAACACGCCACTTGACTCGAAAGTGGTGTGTATGTTTATGCAAAAGTCATGATGTCATGTTGTCACAGGAGTTCCAGAAGTTCAGTCATCACTGGGAATTTCTGCACAAGACTTCATCACCTGGCTATCCTCAGAGCAATGGCAAGGCGGAATCCACAGTCAAAACTGCTCAAGGACAGATATCCAGGCAGGATCCATATTTAACAATACTGGACCTCAGAAACACACCAACACATGGATTATTTACCAGCACAGAGGATGCTTTGCCGACACTACTACCCACGCAAACCAGCCTCCTGCAACCAAAGATTCAAAATTCCTTTAGGGAATTGACAGCAAACAACAGCAACAAACTGATGATGATCCACTGGACAACTTTTTGAGCAATGTTGCTGGGCAATTTTGCAGAGTGATTGTTGCTTGGGCACTTTCCCATTGAAAATGGGTAATAAATTTCTATCTAAAATCATTTAGATCGGTCGTGGGCCCCATACGATCTGGAGAAAGGGCTCAGTGGTGAAGCCCATCGACTTGAGATCATACAGTGGCCAGTTGCATTCGGGAAATGTTTATAAGGAGAAACAGGAGACATCTCCGAAGGAATCATGCATTGTGACATACACCACACACTAAGTGCGATAAAACACATATTTAACTAATTAATACCAACAAAATCTATCAACGCTAATACAGAGTAATTAACAACAAACATGCACAGGGTAAGAATGATTCAAACGAACTTCATTTCTCACACTGTTTTATACACACTTGATGGCTCTCGTACTGTTTCCTCTCATTGCTGGAGACCCGTGTGATGTCATCAAGCAGTCTCCAGGACTGACAGACGAATGAGCCAATGGAAACTCTCGCCAATCTGCTGAAAGCAAAACAAGCAAACTAATACACCAAAAAACACAAGTCAAACTTATAACAAGCTATCGAAAACTAAATATAGTTAAATATATAAAAAAGTTTGTTCACTTGCTCCTATTGTGGAAATTGTGCTTTTCAGGCCAACTCAACCAATTTTACGATCCAGTCAATTCACAAAACATAAAGTCCATCATTCTTACTAAAACTAGACATGAATGACACCTCAAATCTCCCCATGATTTGCTTGAAAGGAACAATATCCATAGACCAGAATATCATATATTCAGAACATAGCAACAGACTTAAACCAATCAGAACTCCATAGCAACGACACAACAACACATCTCCAATCACCCACAACACCTACATGTAATCATTACACAGGGAGACATCACACATTTTCCTCAGAAAGTGAAGACCTTGAGAATTGTGATTAATTAAATTGAATGTGCTCTTATAGAGTACTTCAAATCTTAAAAGTATATCTTAAATAATTGTAAAGCACTTGTAGGTAGTCATGAAATTAATGGTAATTTAAGTGCTCTTAAAGAGAAAGAACTGTCCTTTACACACTCGAGTACACTTTTAAAAAGTGTGCTTTGTAACAATCTCATATTGAATGTTTTACTTTAAAGTCCATTTTAAATCATTATGTTTTAAAGGGGTGGTTCAGAATTGTGGACACCCCTTATGGCGCCATTACCGGCT
Organism: Hybognathus amarus; assembly: GCA_030378365.1. Classification (NCBI taxonomy): domain Eukaryota; kingdom Metazoa; phylum Chordata; class Actinopteri; order Cypriniformes; family Leuciscidae; genus Hybognathus; species Hybognathus amarus. The sequence goes on along the minus strand of JAQIUQ010001757.1, from coordinate 66,856 downwards.
CGGCTCACCTTGACTCGGCTCGCTTTTTGTTCAGTTTTCCATTCCATTTTATATAGCGATGCCCTTCGTTCCGCGATGCCCTTCGTTCCTCGTTGCCCTCGTTGTTCCTCTCTTCGGCCACTAAACGAAGGAAAGTCTGCACCTCCTCGTTTGACCACGGTGTATTCTTCCGAGTCGCCATAATAATAGTAGTAAGTTTAGTAACTATCTTTGGCCACACTATTTAAAAATGGCGGGGATATTCTGGATACTCCATCTGGCACGTGTAATGATGACGCAGTGAATGGTGACGATCTCTCTGACCAATCAGCAGTCGGCATTGTTTTCACGTCACATTTTGTATTGCCTTAGCTCGTTCAGAACCTTGCCGGAGGTGATACAAGAAAAGAACCCAAAAGCAGGTACAGGTACAACTTTTACACAGTGGAAATCCAAACAAAGGTGAGCCGAGCCGAGTCGAGCTGGTTCTGTGTAGTGGAAAAGCGCCATAAGTGTTATTTATTAGTGGAGACAGTTTTAAAAAATTTTCATCCAGTAGTTTCGGTTGGATTGTTTGACGGTGCTAGGCTAGCACGAGTCAATGGTAACTGCTAGCTTGCCATTAAAAACAGTTTTACCCACTCCACCACAGTACACCAAAAGCAAATAAATGAATGACTGCGATTGAAGATATCGGACAGAGATGGTGAGAAAGAGGAAAAACTACGGACTGCAGCTTTATACTATATTACATTTTAATTTAATTGTAAATAATATGCACTTAATTATATTATCAAAGTATTTCCAATGGTAAGTATGGTTTTTAAAAGTATGCTTTAGTGTACTTAATTTTCACAAGCATTACGGACGGAAAAATACTGTGATAGGCATATGTAGGTTTCTGTTTTGTGTGGACTTTAATTTTTAGAGTGTGAGTGTGTGTGTGTCTCTGTGTGTGTTGAGGTGGTGGGGGGTTAGGGTTTGGCCTCATTATCAGCCAGTTTTAAACTTGTCAATGAAGCAATCTGTTCTGAGGATTAAGACTAAGACACACGTGAGCTTCCTGGAAGATGTGTGTACACATGGGAACACATGTGTGTTGTTGTTTGAGGTGTGTTGCTCTGTTTGCATGTGCGTGGGGGTGTGTGGCAGGGTTTGTTCATTTATTAGTGGTGTTTACTGAGGTTAGCCTGACTATTAGTATTACACATACTTCAGATTAGTGATTTTAACAAACCCATAGCCCTGTAACTGTTCTGTAACTCATCTTAATTAATAAACACACACACACACACACACACACACACACACTAAACCAACACTTTAATTAAAGGGTTAGTTCACCCAAAAATGAAAATTCTGTCAGTATTTACTCACCCTCATGTTGTTCCAAACATCTACAGTATGTGTTTTTTTGTTCTGCTGAACACAAAGGAAGATATTTGGAAGAAAGTTTTAATCAAACAGATCTCAATCCCCATTGACTACCATAGTATGTATTTTTTCCTACTATGGTAGTCAATGGGGATTGAGATCTAAGGTTTGGAACAACATGAGGGTGAGTAAATACTGACAGAATTTTCATCTTTGGGTGAACTAAGCCTTTAAGCTTGACCAATTAACCCTTCCATTATCAATTCCCAACAGAACGTTTTTTTTTTTCTTGATGTGAAGAACATTTTGGATAATTTAAGGAAAAAAATGTTCCACTATAAAGAACCTTTTGTGGAATGGAAAGATTCTATGGATGTTAAAGATTCTTCATGGAATCGTCGATGGCAATAAAGAACCTTCGTTTTGAAGAGTAGTAAGTTTAGTATGGATCAGCACCATTCATATTTTCATCAGAAACATTTCCTTGAACTGTTTGACATATGATCTAAAACTGTTTTTCAGATGACAGCATTCACCCGTCCTCTGTAGGTCACAGCATGATTAGCTATATTTGAGGAGGGTGAGGGGAGGTTCGACCTGTGAGAGAGAGGAGAAAGCGTCAAGAAGAGGGGATGGTAATAAGAAGACATTTCTAACATAAGCATGAGTCAGATGGGTTTTCCTCTCATTACCAAAAGGGAAATTCAAACATTTCCTCATGTAGTTCTAAACATGTGACTTGCTTTACGAGGAAGACAAACAGCAGAAAGTGAATGTGGACTGTCGAGGTCGAGGTCAAGCATTCAAAGAATGTACCAGGTGTTTTATGCCAGGCCAAAGACATGAAACATCATCATAGAGTGATTTGTGAAGGATCATGTGACACTAAAGACTGGAGTAATGATGCTGAAAATTCAGTTTTGATCACAGGAATAAATTACATTTTTACATACATTAGAATAGAAAGCATTTATTGTTTTATATTTCACTATATTACTGTTTTTACTGTATTTTGTTTTATCAAATATATGCCCTGAAAGAGCATAAGAGACTACTTTCAAAAACTTTAAAATATCTAACTCCAAACTTCTTGTGAGTAATAGTGTTATTAATAAAATTCAGTTATTAGTTAAGTCATACTATGATACAGTAGTGAGAAAATAATGACAGAATGTTCAATTTCTATTTAAGAATCACACAAATGACTCTGGCAAACATCATTTCCTTATCATCAGGATCACAACCACTACCACTCTTATATTTTATGTTAAGTAATTCTATGGTTTTTGCCATCTCACATGAGTTGATTCCGTTTAAAAGATTCTGATAAGTGTGTGTTTGACACATGACATGCGCTCACTTTAACAGACTGGAGCTACTGGACACCTGTTTACACAGCACACATACAAACCATTATCTACAACTTACACAACAAACACAATCATCTGCTTCAAAGAGCACATTTAAAGGGACAGTTTACCCTAAACACAATTCTGACATTTACGTCTAAACACATTTATGCAATTTATGCTGTTCCAAACCTGTAATTGCTCTTTTTAACGTCAAACGTGTCTTGTAAATGATCATATAGCAGTTTGTTTAAATTGAACATGCACACATTAAATTTGAGACAGAAGGGAACATTTTCAGTGAATCATGACTTAGTAAAGAAGTCCATTAAGGGAAGTAGTCAGAACCCAAGTTCAAATATAGCTGCGAGCAGCGATTGCGGGCCCAAGCCCGGTGGCACCGCAACCCCGGTGCCTAAAGGCACCGGGATGGCGGGACCGCCGGCTTTGGCCCTCCATCGCTGCTCGCAGCTATATTTATATATATATATATATATATATATATATATATATATATATATATATATATATATATATATATATAAAGCCGGTGGCACCGCCACCTTGGTGCCTTTAGGGTTATTCTGCACGACGTGCAAAAACGTAACCCCTGCTTTGGAATACATACTAGTATGTATTCCACAATTGGAATACATACTAACATACTAGTCAGAACTGAATAGTTGATATCTGAATGACAGATCACCATAGAAGTCAATGGAAAAAATGTGACTAGTAACAAAAGAATAGTTACTAGTCACCATTGAAATAAGTACTAGTGTCTAATGAATGAGTACTAGTATCTATTTAATAGGTACTAGTATCTAATGAATAAGTACTAGTAACTAATTAATAAGCATTGGTATGTAATGAATAAGGACTAGCATCTAATGAATAAGTACTAGTATCTAATAAATAAGGACTAGTTTCTAATGAATAAGTACTAGTATCTTTAAAAGGTACTAGTACCTAAAGAATAAACACTAGTATCTAAAGAAAAGGCACTAGTATCTAAAGAATAAGCACTAGTAGCTAATGAATAAGTACTAGTACTTAATGGAATAGATACTAGTATCTAAAAAATAAGTACTAGTAGCATGAAAATAGAGACTAGTAGGTTAAAATGATTAAATGTTAAAACGGCTTGCCATACTCTATCTGTCGTTTCGACTAGTCACAATTACGTTACAGATATCTTAAATGATAATACAAACTATCCAAAATGTAATTACGACTAGAAAGACGTTGTTGATATCTACAATGTTAATTACGAATAGTCAAACTTAGCTTTTAAATGTTAAAAGGGCTTGCCATACAGAAGTGTAGGCTCAGAGAGACACTCAACATTTTCAAACCAAAATATCTGACTTTCTGTGGGTCCTAGCTCATGAGTGTAAATTAGAAAGTTGTCCGGCTTGAGGAGAATATATGAATATATGAAACGATGAGATCAACATGTGTACTGAGTTTCATATTATTACATGCAAGCGTGTTTGATTTATGGACCAAGTTTTTGGACCCCGTTCCAGGGGGTGCTGTCTAGCCCCCTTGCCACACCCGGGTACCATCTTCAGCCCGGCTCTGATGGCTGTGGGATCTGACCTGTGTGCAAAGTTTCAAGAGTTTTCAAACCCGTTAAGGGCCCCAAAAGCCGCTAAGAGTCTCAAAATCATCAAAAAAAGGAATGTTAAAGTTTGATGCGTTGCTATGGCAACATTATCTTAGATATTGAATAATGCTTTCACAGCTCTTCATCTGGCGTGTGTTTACATTATACACATGAAGTTTGAAGCAAATCGGGTAAAAGTTTCCTCTCTATTGGAATTTCAAAGCATTTTGAAAGTGAAACACTTTCTGCTGCCAGTTGGTGGCGCTATATATTTGACTCACATCCATGTGATCGACCTCTTACAACGAACACACTGCTGAAGTTTCATCAAGATCAGTTAATGTATGCAGAAGTTTTAACACACTTCCTTTTTGATTTATTTACTTACTTTTTTGATTTATGGACCAAGTTAATTTAATTAATACACTAATTATATAAAACTATTGTCAATGCACTACAATTAAACAGGTTATATGCCTTTACTTATAAAAAAATAAAAATAAAAACTTATGTAAAAAATACCAGGCTTAAGAAATGTATTTACTTTAGCAGGCCAGACACACAGTGAAATGATTAAGCCCCCTCCCCCTACACACACACACACACACACAGACTGTGTGACAGGCCTAGGTTTAGAAAGAGCATGATCATATTCAAACTACAATATCTGACTTTCTGTGGGTTTGAGCTTATTATTGTTAATTAGAAAGTTGTTTGGCTTGAACAGAACAATATACATGGCAAGTTTTGTAACTGTCAGTAAAACTAACCAAGTTATAACACACTTTATGTGTCCTTTTTTAGTCAAAAAAATCCGCCACGGCCAAACCGTTCGAGATATCAAAAATCCGTCCGGAATATAGCATCCTCAATGTCTTGACTTCATGCACACCGAGTTTGGTGGTGATTGGTAACAGCATGGGTTGTAATTTGATGTTTTTCTAGGACAATTATTTAAAAAAAAAAAACATAATTCCCGACTTCCGTTTGAACTGTCGTAAAACTTAGAGCACGAAAGTTGTTTGGCCTGATGTGATCTATGAGTGTACCGAGTTTCATATTAATCCATGCACGTGTGTTTGATTTATGGACAAATGTTCGAATCCCTAAAAGAATGCATCCTAAAAGAATGGTAAAGTTTGATGCGTCGCCACGGCAACAGTTTCAAAGATATCAAGAATCCATTCATAGGTCTTCATCTGCCGTGTATGTACATTATACAGATGAAGTTTGAAGCAAATCGGGTAAAAATAAGAGGGTGATTTCAAAGCATTTTGAAAGTGACACACTTCCTGCTGCCAGTTGGTGGCGCTATAACTTTGACTCACAATAGTCACATCCATGTGATCGTCCTCTTACAGCGAACGCACTGCTGAAGTTTCATCCAGATCAGTTAATGTATGCTGAAGTTATGACACACTTCCTGTTTCACGTTTCTCGCCATAGTTTTGTTTCCCTCGCCACGGCCAAACCGTTCGAGATATCAAAAATCCCCACACAAACTTTCATCCTCAATGTCTTGACTTCTAGCTGACCGAGTTTCGTCGAATTTGGATCAGAGCTCTAGGAGGAGTATTTAAAAGTTCATTGCGTGTGTTTTACAAAAAAACCTCAATAGCCGACTTCCTGTTGGGCTGGGGTAAAAGCAAGAACGCGAGGTATAGATGAAATTCTGCTATCGACATGTGTACCGAGTTTCATATTATTACATGCAAGTGTGTTTGAGTTAAGGACCAGGTGTTCGGACCCCATTCCAGGGGGCGCTGACGAGCCGCCCTGCCACGCCCGGGTACCAGCTTCAGCCCGGCTCTGATGGCCGCGGGTTCTGACCCGTGTGCAAAGTTTCAAGAGTTTTCGAGCATGTTAAGGGCCCCAAAAGTGCCCGAATAGTCGCTGAGAAAAAAAAAGAAAAAAAAAAAATAAAAAAAATTATATATATATATATATATATATATATATATATATATATATAAATATAGCTGCGAGCAGCGATTGCGGGCCCAAGCCGGTGGCACCGCAACCCCGGTGCCTAAAGGCACCGGGATGGCGGTACCGCCGGCTTTGGCCCTCCATCGCTGCTCGCAGCTATATTTATATATATATATATATATATATATATATATATATATATATATAAAGCCGGTGGCACCGCCACCTTGGTGCCTTTAGGGTTATTCTGCACGACGTGCAAAAACGTAACCCCTGCTTTGGAATACATACTAGTATGTATTCCACAATTGGAATACATACTAACATACTAGTCAGAACTGAATAGTTGATATCTGAATGACAGATCACCATAGAAGTCAATGGAAAAAATGTGACTAGTAGTAACAAAAGAATAGTTACTAGTCACCATTGAAATAAGTACTAGTGTCTAATGAATAAGTACTAGTATCTATTTAATAGGTACTAGTATCTAATGAATAAGTACTAGTAACTAATTAATAAGCATTGGTATGTAATGAATAAGGACTAGCATCTAATGAATAAGTACTAGTATCTAATAAATAAGGACTAGTGTCTAATGAATAAGTACTAGTAT
>JAQIUQ010001757.1:0-55000 GCA_030378365.1 Hybognathus amarus | reverse complement strand
GGGTAAAAATAAGAGGGTGATTTCAAAGCATTTTGAAAGTGACACACTTCCTGCTGCCAGTTGGTGGCGCTATAACTTTGACTCACAATAGTCACATCCATGTGATCGTCCTCTTACAGCGAACGCACTGCTGAAGTTTCATCCAGATCAGTTAATGTATGCTGAAGTTATGACACACTTCCTGTTTCACGTTTCTCGCCATAGTTTCGTTTCCTCGCCACGGCCAAACCGTTCGAGATATCAAAAATCCCCACACAAACTTTCATCCTCAATGTCTTGACTTCACGCTGACCGAGTTTCGTCGAATTTGGATCAGAGCTCTAGGAGGAGTATTTAAAAGTTCATTGCGTGTGTTTTACAAAAAAACCTCAATAGCCAACTTCCTGTTGGGCTGGGGTAAAAAGTAAGAACGCGAGGTATAGATGAAATTCTGCTATCGACATGTGTACCGAGTTTCATATTATTACATGCAAGTGTGTTTGAGTTATGGACCAGGTGTTCGGACCCCATTCCAGGGGGCGCTGACGAGCCGCCCTGCCACGCCCGGGTACCAGCTTCAGCCCGGCTCTGATGGCCGCGGGTTCTGACCCGTGTGCAAAGTTTCAAGAGTTTTCGAGCATGTTAAGGGCCTCAAAAGTGCCCGAATAGTCGCTAGAAAAAAAAAAAAAAAAAAAAAAAAAAAAAAAAAAAAATAATCGGAAGGAAAACAATAGGGCTCTGCGCCCTTTCAGGGCTTGGGCCCTAATAATCGGAAGGAAAACAATAGGGCTCTGCGCCCTTTCAGGGCTTGGGCCCTAATTAAAACACAATATAGATTAAAACAACAACTAGGGGAGCGCGGGCATGGTTAAATGTAACACGGACTGTTTACATAGTTCGTCAGGATCAAGGTTATCTTTCCGCTATTTTTCTCTTGCTGCCAGAAGACGGTCTCCTGCGAATTGCAGAAAGTTTTAATTATAATTTGTGAAGATACTGGACAAAGAGTGTTTTGACACCATGAAAGTAATTTTTTTCATCATAGGTTTTATTTTGGTTTTCTGAGTCGGGTGTATACGTTTCCAAATCTAACTTTATATTGCCTTAATCACTGTCTTGTTGGCTCAAACATAGCACCGTTTTGAAACATGTCAGCAATTCGCGACTGTTAGCTAGGATTAAAATATGTAATACACAGCGGGGTTCGTTCTAACAGAGTGTTACAACTAAGCCGCCAAGTGTACAATGATAATCAAATGAAAACAGAGCCACACAACTTTTCAGGTTTGAGTATTTAATTATACATTTAACTTTGTTAGACTTTCACAAACAATGTTGGAATTTAAAATGTTTAAAATGTAGTGTATGAATGATAACTTGTTTATTTATTAAAAATATGGCCTGTTTTAAATGCAATAAACCCTTTAAATTTTTATTTTAAGCTCATTTGTATTATTATTACTGTTATTATTATTAATAATAACAGTTGTACATGCAGCTGCCACACACAAATCTAATTTAATTGCAATTACAATATTTATAATTTTATTTATTATTATTTATTGCAAAACTGTGCAGCCCTTTTCTATGTCTCTATCCATGATATTGATCCATAATAGAAGGATGATTGGATGAGGGATGTATGGATATCTGTCTATACAGATGCACAAACAATATCAAACTATACAAATAAAATAGTGCTGAATTATGTGTGTTACACACAAGTGTTACAACTAACCCCTCTATCTGTTACAATTAACCCCGTATATGGGGTAAGCTGTAACATTCGCACTTCTGTCACTTTCAGTACAACTGTACGAAAATGGTAGGTCCTAGAAAAAAATTTAAGTGGTCATTAGTAGCAGATATGTGTATGTTTCTTGTGTAAAAAAAGTATTAATCTAACCTAATTATTTTTTAATCAATTGAGCCAAAACCAAAAAGCGTTAGGTTATGCCCCGCTCTCCCCTACACGATAAACAAGAACTTGGCTTGACTGAACACAAACTCATCAAAGCTGGTTACATCAAACAAAGCTTGACAATAGACAATGGTAACATGAGGGCTTTATACACACTTGAAACCAGCTAACAATGAAAAAATGAGAATGTGACACACAGAGAAGGGAACCAATCAGAACATAACACATGAGATAGAGGAATCACATGACAAACAGAAACAGGAACCATGACTATGAAAACTTCAACATAAAAGACATGAAAACATAATGCCCCCACCCCACCCCCAAAGGACGGCTCCAGACGCCCTCAACACTACATCAACCAAAAACCTAAACAAAGAGTCCAGCAGGGTGGAGGACCAGAGGATGGAGGCCCATGAAGCCCAGGAACTGGATCTGGATGATGACATGGAGCGGGCCTGGACCTGGACCTGGTGTGACGAGGCCCTTTTTTATTCAGTGGTGGAAACAAGCTTTCACACAATCCTACCAACTGTGAGGAAAAGAGCAGCGTAAAATATTATAAAAAATATCTCCTTTTTAATTTTCAGGGGAAATACGTTTTTTTTTTTTGGAGCAGGTTTTGAATGATGAGGAAATTAAGGCATTTCTTCAAATCCTTGTTATACACACATTTTATGCTTGCCAAAATTCTCAAGATTTATTCAAACAGGAAGCCATCAAGATTTGTGCAAGACACATAAAAGACAAACACAACATGATATATAATAGAATTTGATTCAAAACCAGCTTTAAATGTCTCCCCCAATGGTTCAATGATTGCCAAAAAATCCTCTCAAAGCCTACTGACAGGTCTCTCTCTGTGTGTGTGTGTTAATTACACCTTTGCTCATGTGTCTGTTTGGAACCTCACAGCTCCAGCTGGAGGTCAGAGGTCAATGATGACAGGTGTCTACAGCTCCAGATGCATTCTGGGAGTTAGGCAGGTGCAGTGAGAGGGGCATTGTGCCTAATTAAATGAAAAAGAACAGAGAATGCAGAGTAAACAAAAACATCTCTTTGTCTCTCGGATACTGAAACGAACGTTGCTGGAAAAGACAGACCTCACCGAAGCATTTGGTTTATTTATGATCCGTTTGTCTTATAAACAATGGATGTCATTAGGTGAAATGGTCCTGATTTGGTTTCACCATGATATAAAATGACCACACAAATCACAAACTTAGTACTGCGGGATTTTCAGACATTATATATATTGCAAACGTCAATAAATATGAAATAAAAGAGCTTAAATAAATATTCTTTTGGATCTGTATTAAAACCAGATTTTTAGTTTCAAGATGTAATTGTATGAATGTAAACTGCCTAAAATGTGCATCTGGAAATGAGACCACAAAACCAGTCACGAGGGTAATTTTCTTAAGCTGAACAAATAAGCTTTTTAGTGATGTATGGTTTGCTATGACAATATTTCCAAAACTATTTGTAAATCTGGAATCTGAGGGTGCAAAAAAATCTTAAACATTGAGAAAATTGCCTTTTAAATTTGTCTATTTATGTTTGCGCTTTTGCTGAATCCACTCACAAAAATATCTTTTATATACATTTAAGGTAGGAAATTGACTAAATATCTTCATGGAATTTGATCTTTACTTAAAATCCTAATGATTTTTGACACAAAAGTAAAATCAATCATTTTGACCCATGCACCCATTTTGTAAATGACCCATCTTGTGGTCCACAAATGTTCTCTCAGTGTCTGTCGTTGTTTTATATATTTTTTCTGTACGAGTAAACGTAAGCCGGCTGCAGGTGGGAGGTATGTACTTATTTATTTAGAAATGAATCTGTTGTCTTATGGTCACTGTATAACTACAAGCAAAGGAAACTGTCACCTGCTTCTCAATAATGTATTGGGTAACTCAAGCTTCAAACAGTGAATTATGCATTAACACAGACAGACATGGACACACACTGAGACAGATACATTAGCATTATAGAGACAATGGGGAAGTGTGTGTGTGTGCAGAGGTTTAGATTCAGGAGTATTCTCTGCTAATTAAACACAGTTTCACATAATAATAATAATACAAATAACGGATTAACCCTTTTATATCATTATGGGGACTCTCCATAGACATAATGATTTTAATACTGTACAAACTGTATATTCTCTCCCCTTACACTAACCCAACCTCTAAACCCACATCACACACAACTTTCTGCATTTTTACATTTAAACAACTTCAATTAGTATGTGTCCAAAAACTGTCTCCACGAGGTGGGATCCACAAAAACACATTTTGTCCCCATAATAGGGTTTATCAGGACAAAAACACACACACAGGTGGCTCAGTTTATCAGATTGATACAAATAATAATAATATTAATTATTATAACATAATGTTTTAATATTTTTTTTCTTTACTATTTAACATTGAATCCTTTTACTATCTAAAAGATTATTGGAGTTAAAGAACAATTGTATTTTGTCTCCCTCTATTTGTGAAAACTGATCACTACAACATTCAAAACCCATTATACTAGATGGACGGTGTTCCATAATCTGCAGGAAATATGGCATATTTTATTTTGCTAAGACGATTTAACTATTTATGTTTAATTGTGATTTAACTATGTAGAAAATGTAATTTGAATAAAAACCCTACTTAAATCAGAAAGCCATTATAATAATATAATATAATATAATATAATATAATATAATATAATATAATACAATATAATATAATATAATATAATATAATATAATATAATATAATATAATATAATATAATATAATATAATATAATATAATATAATATAATATAATATAATATAATATAATGCACTATGAATAATGTTGTCTTGCTGTGGGCATTAGTATCAGTAATCTGAGCTGTCATTGTTCTTGTCTATATCAATTGTCTATATCATGATCTTACTGCCTTAAAATGCTGAACATTATAATTTTTTTTTAACCTTTCTTAGTCCCAAATAACATTTGAACTAAGCATTTTGAAGTTGATTATAAATAATAATTTGATTAATTTACAGCATTTGAACCACTATCACCATTTTTCCTTTGTCCCCAGGCCTGCAGCCCAATTTCATGATGAATACAATACTTACTATAGGTAAGTGTTATATATGTATTTCATTTTTCCCCATTATTGGGTATTTATAGAGCAGGTGTATTCCCCCGACAGAGAATCGGGTTGTACAGCCATTACTTAATTATTTCAAAAAGATGGGGGGTTGTGTCTTATAGTAGATCTTCATTAGGTGAATCGTGCAGCCATGAAACTCAAGTTCAAAATACGGACACAGAATCAGATCCGAGGACTGGTTTGTCACGATAGGTCTAAAAGACGCATAGTTCCATGTCTCCAACCTCCCTCAGAGTCAGCACAGGGGGTTCCTCGGGTTTTTTTTTCGGGGGCAAAGAATACCAATATCGAGGTGCGTCCATTTGGTCTAGCTCTATCACCCCACACGTTCATGAGGTGCGTAGATGCAGCTCTGGCTCTCTCTCGAAAGAGTTAGAGCTCAGGCCAGTCACACACTGTGTAACAGTTTCAGACAGTTGGTGACACCAATGTGATACCCTTCGACCTGCTGTACATAAGACCCTTTCAGTGGTGGCTCAGGACGTCAAACAATCAAGTCAGAGGTTGGTCATTTGGAGGAAACCTTGGTTCCTATGCCAGGCCCCAGCGTTAGGAGCTCTTTGTCATGGCTGAGACACTGGCTGGAGAGCAGTAATGGAAGGCCGCTCAGCTCTGGGTCTCTGGAGGAGTCGTCATCTTTCGTGGCACATAAACTGCCTCGAGGCGATGGTGGTCTTTAACACGTTTAGAGACTTCCTCCCAGATCATGTGCTTGTCCGGTCAGACAACACATCGGTGGTCTCTTATAAATCCCCAGGGGGGTCTGGGATCATGTCCAGTATGCAAACTGGCACACCAGATCCTCCTGTGGTCCCTAGGGAAGAGACTCTCCCTAAGGGGGAAGTGTATATTCAGGGGTACCAAAATATAGGAGCAGACATTCTGTTGAGGCAGGGGCTGAGGAATATAATGCTACCTGAATCAGAATCATACACTGTTCATCCATTGGCCAGAGGAGAACTGCCCCCCCAACCCCACCCACCATTATCCTGCTGGAAGTCAGTCATCAGAGGATGGGGACATGGTGGCCATAAAGGGATGGACATGGTCAGAAACAATGCTCAGGTAGGCCGTGGCATTTAAACGATGCCCAATTGTCACTAAGGGGCCTAAAGTGTGCCAAGAACATCCTCCACACCATTACACCACCACCGGCCTGCACAGTGGTAACAAGGCATGATGGATCCATGTTCTCATTCTGTTTATGCCAAATTCTGACTCTACCATCTGAATGTCTCGAACAAAAATCGAGACTCATCCAGACCAGGCAACATTTTTCCAGTCTTCAACTGTCCAGTTTTGGTGAGCTCTTGTAAATTGTCGCCTCTTTTCCTATTTGTAGTGGAGATGAGTGGAACCCGATGGGGTCTTCTGCTGTTGTAGCCCATCCGCCTCAAAGTTGTGTGTGTTGTGTCTTCACAAATGCTTTGCTGCATACCTCGGATTGTAACGAGTGGTTATTTCAGTCAAAGTTGCTCTTCTATCAGCTTGAATCAGTCGGCCCATTCTCCTCTGACCCCTAGCATCAACAAGGCATTTTCTCCCACCAAAACTGGATGTTTTTCCCTTTTCACACCACTGAACAGGAAACTGAACAGGTGTTCCTAATAATGCTTTCAGGTGAGTGTAAATAAAGCTGACTTGACTTGATCTGACTTAAGGTAATTGGAGACTCCACATATGGAAAGTATAGAGCCAAGCAGAAGTGGATCTGTTTGCGTCTCAGGACATGATGCACTGTCCATGTTGGTTTTACCCTCACACTTGGCCACCCTGGGCTCGCCCAGTGGCTCTGCTTCCTGGAGTTCAGGAAAGAGTCCGCCAGGGTGGAGTAAGCCAACTGCTGTATAGCCCCACGCTGGCCGAGACGATTTTGGTTTGCGGACTTCATCTCTCTCCTCGGCGACTGTCCCTTTGGAGATTCCGATCAGCAGAGAACAATCCTGAACACAATCCTTTACCCCCGTCCAGAAATACAGACCTTGTGGATTTTGGCCTCTGAGGGGCCCAACTCATAGATGCTGGTTCTCTCAACTGAGGTTGTAGAGACCATAGTTAACTCCAGTCACTTTTTGGTGCAAATCAGCATCAGTGGGATCCAGTTAACTCCCCAGTTGGTACAGTGCTAGATTGCAGTGTTTTTAGCAGGGTTATCTCCATCCATCCTTAAAGTTTATGTGGCGGCCATCAAAGTCAGTGAAGAATCTGCTTTCAGATATCTATCAGATGATGGTGTTCTCAGCAGACAGGAAGTGACACGTCACACGATCAATGCATTCCTGATGTGCATCCTACCTCTGTATGCCGCCTGTGGAGGGAGCATTTTTCCCACAATTGGACGGCAGCCACTGAGTTTGTTCTGCAAGCGGTCAAACTAGTACCTCAAGCCTGGGATTAATCATGTTGCCTAGGGTCCATAATGTTCTAATTAACAGGTAAAAGTGATCCATGTGTTCGTCCTCTTATTCTAAACAACACAAATCAACTGCAGAAGAGGTTGTTGTTCAAATTATATGGTCGCAACATTTTAGGCATACACTTACATTAAAAACATACCCAAACTCTACCAGCAACATCAACAATGAGCAGGTCTCTATTATGTCCTCTGGGAAATTTTTTTTGCTTTCCTGCTGTAGTGTCCTCTATTACAGACAGGTAAAATCGTTTGCACTTTGAAAACACAGATGAGAACATTTCTTTCATTTGTTGTAACAATCATTTAAAATGTTAATATAGCTTATTTGACAATATAACTTTATATAGAAAGTGTTTAAATGTTTAATTCTCAAGACATTTCCCATTGGCACAGTTTCCGTTTGTTTACAATCTGCAAACCGTCACTGGCTACATGTAAAAGATGTTTACTCTCTTCTACAGAAGTGCAGATGTGTGTCCACAGCCAATGTTCAGTTGATCGTAGTGTGTTAGGCCTTTTCACACACATCTGTTTTTGGAGAGAAAAAAAACACACAGAAAACACAAGGTTCTTTAAAAACAGACTTCCAGTTCCAGACACTAATGAACCTAATGAACTTCAGTCAGCATCTTAAAGCCTAGCTGAGCTCCCAATGCAATGTCTCAAATATTCATTAAAATAAATATATCTGAGCGAAAAATAATATTGTTCAAAATTTAGCATGCACCATATTGAGACACTCCTGACAAAAACTGAGCTTTATTTAACAGATATGGGCTGATGTTTTTTTGGGGTGTGGCCCATAATGACTAATTGACCTATTTCTTGTAAATTTTACTTGGAGCACATGAACAACAGGACATTCTCAGAAAACATACAACATTTTATAGACTTATGATGCTGCAAGGGTTACAGCCATTTGTTAATGATCAGCCATTTTTGTCAAGGTCAACATGATTCTGCCAAGTAAAGGTGATGATACACAGGGCAAGATTTTGGGAAATGTTGCCGTCAGTGGGCAACCAGATGAGACACAGGGCTCACGACCAATCTAAATTGTCCAGATATAAATTTATTGCCCATTTTCAATATGAAATTGCACAAGCAACAATCTCTCGAGCAAGATTGCCCAGCAACATTGCTCAAAAAGTTGCCCAGTGTATCATCACCTTAAAGGTCAATTCACACCAAACCAGACAGATGCTGACCAATGCGTACCATCACCAGATTACAGAATATCACATTACATGACCCAATTCAACATGTTCAATCTATGAAAACAAGCTCCGACAAACGGCACTATCAGGGGTACCACACTGATCTGAAAAACCCTGACAAGTGTTTATTCCCGTTGTCAGCAAGATGTGAACTGGCCTTAACACAAGTTCTTGGATCGAACAAATTTGTCGATCCTGTCTGAAAAATTTGAGTCTAACCCAATCCCTAGCCCTAAACCTAACCCTTTACCCATAATCCCTAAATCAGAGGGAAATGATTGGTGGATAACACTGATATAGAAGCACTTAACCATTGTTGTAAGCCAAAACTTAACATAAGCTGTAAACTTGTACCTCAAATCTGATTGGTTGATTGGAATGTTGTTTCAGGATCAACAAATATGTATTATAAATACATTTTCTCTTCCCTAAAAGTCCCTATCCCTGGGACTCTCCTCCTAGATTGTTGGTCAGATTTGCAGAAAGTTTCAGTAGCACCTCACTGCAGTACATGAGATCCACGGGGAGGAGTCGGATCAAGATCCAAGGGGTGGAGATGGGTAGGATTAGGGGTGGGTTTAGGGATCAGTGGGTAGAGTTGGGTAGGTTTAGGTGTATGTAAGGTGGGAGGAGTTGGATCTGGATCCAACTCCTCCCTGTGGATTTCATGTTCTGCAGCGAGACCATCTCGAAAGTTTGGGAAGCATCATCTCAAGACCCTCGTGACAAAAAGTTCTAAAAAGAGTTTAGATAAGTGTTACAAAATATCAACCTTAAATATTTGTTAATTTGTATGTGTATGGCTTATAGTGTAATTTGCGTCCAGTTATTTTTAGCTCTACTAGACAGCTTGTTATGCTGCTTGTTATATTGCAGGCTGATAATTATTACCATATTGTTTTGATTGTATTGTCTTTATTATAAACACACTTGCTTGTAGAACGAACATGTTGACCATTTCCTGCACTTTGTTATTCTTCTAGTTATGGCTTCTGAATCAGAAATCTCACACATTCACAGAAAACAGCTTACTTCCATGTGTTGAAAAAATAAGTCATTTTAACTAACAGACCAACATCTGCTGTATGCAAAGTCCAAACTTAAAAGAACTTGACATTTATTTATTTATTTATTTATTTATTTATGTCATACATGTCGAATCTCTGTGTCACATGTCTGTCCTGTCTTTGTTATGCACATGAGTGTTTGTTATGTTGGGCCATGTGCTCTTGTTATTGTCTGGTCCCTCCCCCTTGTTATCTGATTATTAGTTTATTTGTCCCACCTGTTATCCTTGTTACCCTCCTTATTTGCCTTCCTATTTAATCTACCTGTGTTTGCTTTATTCATTGGGATTCTTTTGTTGGTTTGTTTATTTCATGTTTTCTTTATTAAATGTCATCTATTCACTCCGCACTTGAATCCTTCATCCATTTTCCACAACCCACCATGACAGAACGTACTAGCCAATGTGGATTCAGCGGAGACGAACTCTCTCCTGAGGAGAGATAGAATGGGATTTCTTTGTTCAAATATCTCTCCATGTGCGTTCAAAGGAATGAGGAAAGGAGGGCAGCAGAGTCCTCCTCATGGGTCTCATCAGGAAGGAAATCAACATCTCTGGATCTGTCAAGCGTGGAGACTTCAGCGATGGTTTTAGCCAGCCCCGAGTCTACACACATCCATCAGAAAGACGGCAGGAGGAGAAGGAGACCTGCGCCTGCCCAGTCAGAAACTGTGCACAGTACGTTCGCCCAGCCAGAGGCTGTCCACGTGCCCGTCTGCCCAGCGAGAGACTGTCCACGTCCCGTCTGCCCAGTGAGAGACTGTCCCAGCGTCCCGTCTCCGCCAGAGACTGTCCACGGTCCCGTCTGCCCAGCGAGAGACTGTCCACATCCTGCCGCCTGCTCACGAGAGCTGTCCCACGTCCCGTCTGCTCCCAGCGAGAGACTGTCCACGGTCCCGTCTGCCCAGCGGAGACTTGTCCACGTACCGTCTGCCTAGCGAGAGACTGTTCCACGTCCCGTCTGCTCAGCTAGAGACTGTCCACGTCCCGTCTGCCCAGCGAGACTGTTCCACGTCCCCGTCTGCCCAGCGAGAGACTGTCCACGTCCCGTCTGCCCAGCGAGACTGTCCACGTCCCCGTCTGCCAGCGGAGACTGTCCACATGCCGCCTGCCTAGCGCAGAGACTGTCCACGTCCCGTTTGCCCAGCGGAGACTGTTCCACGTCCCCGTCTGCCCAGCGAGAGCTGTCCCACGTCCCGTCTGCCTCACGAGAGACTGTCCCACGTCCCCGTCTGCCCAGCGAGGACTGTTCCCACCGTCCCGTCTCGGCCAGCGAGGACTGCTCCACGTCCTGTCTGCCCAGCGAGAGGCTGTCCACGTCCCGTCTGCCCAGCGAGAGACTGCCACGTCTCGTCTGCCAGCGAGGGCGTTTCACATTCTGTCTACCTTCCTGAGCTGGGACTATCTGGAGCGGCTGACTCGGATATTGGAGAGGCCGGTGTCCGGTGTTTCGGAGCTGAATCCAGCGCCTGTTCCAGGAGCCGGAGGCAGAGCCAGATGCCCGTTCCAGAGCCGGAGGCAGAGCCAGTGCCTGTTCCAGAGCTGGAGCTCATGTCGGTTTCCGGACCCTTTGTTTGTGTCTATGTTTGTGTCTGTCTTTGTGACTGTTTCTGTTCTAATGTCTGTTACTGAGTCGAGTGTCTATTCCTGAGCCAGTGCCTGTTCCTGAGCCGGAGGCAGAGCCCAGTGCCTGTTCCTGGGCAGAGGCAGAGGCAGAGCCAGTGCCTGTGCCCATTGTTTGTGTCTGTGTTTGTTTCTGTCCTTGTGACTGTGTCTGTCCTTGTGACTGTGTCTGTTCCCGAGCTGGTGTCTGTTCCCGAGCCGGTGTCTGTACCCCGAGCCGGTGTCTGTTCTCGAGCTGGTGTCTGGCCCTGAAAGGGCTTCCCCCGCCCCTGGTCGTCACGGAGGGGTCTGCACCCGCCCTGGGCACCCGAGGGGTCTTCACCGGCCCTGGCCACCCCGAGAGGTCTGCACCGCCCTGGCCACCCGAGGGGTCTTCACCGCCCTGGCCGTCCGAGGGCCTGCACCGCCCTGGCCACCCGAGGGGTCTTCACCGCCCTGGCCACCCGAAAGGTCTGCTCCGCCCTGGCCACCTGAGAGGTCTTCTCCGCCCTGGCCACCCAAGGGTTCTTCACCACCCTGGCCGCCGTGATGGACGTTGTGTTTCGCCCGGGTCTCCCAGGACTTAACGCTTTGTCCCCCATTCCGCCCTGGCATTCCCTCCGGCCCCACCCTGGTGTTTCCTTCCGCTCCCCGCCCCGTTTTTTATGGAGCGCCTGGTAGCCACTCCGTAAGTGTCTGTTCCTTCCTATTTAATCTACCTGTGTTTGCTGTTGCCTGTGCTCGCTACGTTATATATTGTTTCTGTGTTAGTTGGAGGAAGTCTGTACCAGTCCTGTTTTGCCTTGTCTGTGTTGGATTTAGTTCTTTATTCATTGGATTCTTTTGTTGGTTTGTTTATTTCATGTTTTCTTTATCTAAATGTCATTATTCACTGTGCACTTGAATCCTTCATCCATTTTCCACAACCCACCGTGACACTCTGCTCATGCAATATGATGCTTAGGGCAGCAAATTCTATGTAATCAGCCTTGTATATAAATGAAAGATGATTTTTCCAGAATAAATTGTTTTAGGTCTAATATTTTGCAACCGACTAAAATGCTATTTAAATTTAGAAGTCAGTTGTCTCTTTCAAAACAATCAATTGTATCGACCTAATCATTGATTTGAGCCATTGGTGGTTGGACCCCGATGATTGGTGTTTGTGGCTATATTTATGAAGTCAGTTTTGCCATTCCTACACACATTTGAGCAATAACCCTTTGCATATGTATGTGTGTTTTCATTTAATGTGTCACAGAGACCAAGACCTTCATTCATGTTTCAAACCGGTGCTCCCTGCAGAGATCAGACATCACAGACACGCAACTGTCTGATTGGATAATAAGATCAAACTCTGCTCTGATTGGATAATGGTGTGAATAAGCCATTCCTGGCATCTGGATCCAATCAAGGCTTCTTCTTCCACTTTAATTCAAGTTCTGCCTCTTTTCCTTCTTTCCTTTCAGGAGAGAGCCAGTGGAGAGAAAAGCTAATTTTAGAAACAGTCCATTTATGAACAAAAAGGAGAGCGATGCATTTTTGTTAATGTGTATAATCATGTCTCTCTGCTTAAGAGTAACTTATATGAAGTCTCAAAGAAACATGGATAAGAGGCAAACATTTGTACAGTTTTCTGAAGACACTGTCAGGTAGAGCTTTTACAAAATAAGGTTCGTCAGTAGGGGTGTGCAGAGCCAATATCTGTGTCTGTTATAATCTCAAAATGATTTGTATCTGTAGCTGTATTAGGATAAATCCAGAAGTAGGTGGGGCTTTAGCGGGAATTACATGAAAAACCCATTTTAAATGTAATTCTGTTCTTTTCACAGTTTTCATTTAAATAAATATGCAACAAAAAATAAACAAAGAAAAA
This sequence comes from Hybognathus amarus, assembly GCA_030378365.1. Taxonomy (NCBI): domain Eukaryota; kingdom Metazoa; phylum Chordata; class Actinopteri; order Cypriniformes; family Leuciscidae; genus Hybognathus; species Hybognathus amarus. The sequence goes on along the minus strand of JAQIUQ010001757.1, from coordinate 41,756 downwards.
AACTTAAAACTATAAATATGTATTGAAAATATTTTCAAATTAAAACAATAATACTAAATGTTAAATAAAATGGGAACATTTATTATTATTATTATTATTATATATACTGTGTATTTATAAACCTTCTAGAAAATCTTTATTTTTCTAACAAGAGGTCTCTATTTACTAATAGCTGATTAAAGAAATGAAAGTTGAAAGAAATATTCAGTGGTTGAAAATTGCTTGAAAAACCAGGTGAGTTATGAGATCACTGACGTATTGTCTGTTAAAAAAATAACATGATGGCCTCTAATGTCTGGGAGGAGGTATCTTCAGAGCTTGAAATACAGCTAGCATCTCCAGGCAATTCTCCTGGCCTTACCACGAAGAGCTACCCACCCCGCACAAGGATGCATTCGAATTGGCTTCTTCCATTCTTCCAGGGAACAAAGGTCTCTGTGCATAACCCATGGCCTGATCATAGGGACACTTTGCCCTTGGGTGAAAACCCCTTGGTGATGAGCCACCACTGCAAGAGGTCTCATGTACAGCAGGTTCAAAAGGAATTCTGTTGGACTGCCATGAACCTCAGTAATCTTTGAAAATGTTTGATAATGATGCTTGTCCAAGCTTGATCGTGACGAATAGAGTTGATATAAGCAGGAGACAAACGTGCCCGCATTGTAACCAAATTTTAAAACATCGATTTTCTGAAGTTGGAGTAGCAAGCTCTTCTTCTCCACTACTGCATCTGTCCCACACGGTGTTCCCCAGGGTTCTGTTCTTGGGCCTTTCTCTCTTCATCATCTACATGCTCCCATTAGGTAATATCATCCATCATCATGGCTTTAAATTCTATTCTACACAGATGACACCCAACTATATATATCCATTCACAATGCAATTCTCCTTTTCCCACAAATTCCATATCAGCCTGTGTCTGATGACATAAATGCTTTGGATGACCAGTTTCTCAAACTTCAATACTGATAAAACAGATCTATGTCTTATTGGCTCACCTCAATTTTACACCCCGTTTTTGTGTTGACAATGTATATATTGCTTTGAGTTTCGGTTCAACCTTCCACTGGTATTATCTTTGAATTCCTCTCTTCCTTTCATTCCTTCCTTCCTTCCACACATTTTCCTCTCTTGCTAAGTCTGCCTTCTTTCACCTTGGTAATATCACACACGCTTGCGTCCATTTTGTGAACATCAGCGATGCTGAAAACCTTCGATAATGCTTCATCACATCATGGCTTGATTACTCAAATTCTCTTTTTCTATGGCTTTCCCAACTCATCTATCAATAATCTCCAATATATTCAGAACTCCATCGCTCGGTACCTTACATCACGCAGAGAATCTTCCCACGTTACTCAGATTGTATGCAGACTTCATTGGCTACCGGTATGTTTCGTAACTACAAGATTCTCCTTATAACATTCGAAGCACTCCCATGGTGTGCCCTGAGCCCCTGATGTTGGCTGGGAACAACGTTGGTTTCCTGAGCTTCTTGGAGGCACTCGCCTTACTGCCCTTGACGATATGAGGGCCAGGAGGCTGGCAGCTGCAGCTGCTCACTGGGAAAAGCCCATGGAAACTACACTCACCGGCCACTTTATTAGGTACACCTGTCCAACTGCTCGTTAACACTTAATTTCTAAGCAGCCAATCACATGGCGGCAACTCAGTGCATTTAGGCATGTAGACATGGTCAAGACAATCTCCTGCAGTTCAAACCGAGCATCAGTATGGGGAAGAAAGGTGATTTGAGTGACTTTGAACGTGGCATGATTGTTGGTGCCAGAAGGGCTGGTCTGAGTATTTCAGAAACTGCTAATCTACTGGGATTTTCACGCACAACCATCTCTAGGGTTTACAGAGAATGGTCCGAAAAAGAAAAAACATCCAGTGAGCGGCAGTTCTGTGGGCGGAAATGCCTTGTTGATGCCAGAGGTCAGAGGAGAATGGCCAGACTGGTTCGAGCTGATAGAAGGGCAACAGTGACTCAAATAACCACCCGTTACAACCAAGGTGGGCAGAAGAGCATCTCTGAACGCACAGTACGTCGAACTTTGAGGCAGATGGGCTACAGCAGCAGAAGACCACACCGGGTGCCACTCCTTTCAGCTAAGAACAGGAAACTGAGGCTACAATTTGCACAAGCTCATCGAAATTGGACAATAGAAGATTGGAAAGACGTTGCCTGGTCTGATGAGTCTCGATTTCTGCTGCGACATTCGGATGGTAGGGTCAGAATTTGGCGTCTACAACATGAAAGCATGGATCCATCCTGCCTTGTATCAACGGTTCAGGCTGGTGGTGGTGGTGTCATGGTGTGGGGAATATTTTCTTGGCACTCTTTGGGCCCCTTGGTACCAATTGAGCATCGTTGCAACGCCACAGCCTACCTGAGTATTGTTGCTGACCATGTCCATCCCTTTATGACCACAATGTACCCAACTTCTGATGGCTACTTTCAGCAGGATAATGCGCCATGTCATAAAGCTGGAATCATCTCAGACTGGTTTCTTGAACATGACAATGAGTTCGCTGTACTCAAATGGCCTCCACAGTCACCAGATCTCAATCCAATAGAGCATCTTTGGGATGTGGTGGAACGGGAGATTCGCATCATGGATGTGCAGCCGACAAATCTGCGGCAACTGTGTGATGCCATCATGTCAATATGGACCAAACTCCCTGAGGAATGCTTCCAGCACCTTGTTGAATCTATGCCACGAAGAATTGAGGCAGTTCTGAAGGCAAAAGGGGGTCCAACCCGTTACTAGCATGGGGTACCTAATAAAGTGGCCGGTGAGTGTAGAGCTGCCAGGGATGAACCTCTTAAACACTGCTAATTGAAATTTCGCCTCCTGAAACCTCTCGAAGACGAAGAGGCCAGAAGGTGACAGCGGGATATGAAAATGGGATTTGAAATTGGACGTTGTGTTACCATAGGAAACATTACTCAAAATTCTTTTTTATGGGCTTCCTGCCCTTTTGGGCATTGTCATGTTTCATAATTAATGATAAAAAATCTTTTTAATCTTGACAAAATACATTGTCAGAAAGGTCTGAATTCTCAAGGTTCCATATTTTGTGACAGAAGTGATATTTGGACAGAAGTTTGTTTATGGCAGAATGCATACAATGAAATTCAATGGAATGTAAGTTACCCCGGTGGCTATTTTTGGCATTATGCTTAAACAAAATATCATAGGAACTGACATCAATTTCAAATTTGGAACACAACTTGATTAGATATATTGCTTTGATTCTATAGTAATTTTATAGTAAAAAAATATTTTGTAAAATACATATTTTTGATTTAATGTAAATTTTAAAGTTTCTTAACTTTTTCCTATTTACAGTTTGAGTGCTTTTACTTTCAGCATTGATCTGCTCACAGTTTTCTTTAAAACAATATCAAATATTAGGTCTATATTCCAAAGCATTGTTGAATTACAATCATTTAAGTTTAAATTGTGCATTTAAATAAGAGCTAGTTTAATCCCTTTTATACCCTAAAACAGGCAACATGTCTCAAAGGGAGACAGCATACATTTCAAAACATGCTAAATAACAACATACATCTTAATTTTCTCCTTCAGCACCCCAAGACAGTGTTCACAATTAATGTTAGCAGTATTCAGAAGAAAAATAAGTTTAATTTATATTTACTTTATCTAAATATCTGAATGTTCTGCGGCACTGGCAGCCATGTTGGATTTAGGTCATGCTGACTAATTGATCACAACAAATTTGAAGCAAATCATGTGGCCAGCATACTTGAGACAGACCAAGCTGTCATAAGTGATAAAAGATCTGATGAAAAAAATCTTGCTTATGCCCCCCCCCCCAGAAAAAAAAAAATTAACTAAAAACTCTGTATCTCGTGTTTGATCCCTCCTCATTGATGCCAGAGAGGTTCAACCATGAATGCCTCTCCATTGCTACCAGCGCTGCAATGGAGCGGCCGATGGCTTGGGCCGTCTCTTGGTGGCACGGCGAGACAGATTGTGGCCCGAACATAGCTCTTTAATATTGTGAGGCCTTACCCCCTTGCCCTCATCAATGTACAAGCAAATGTAAATGCAAAAGGTAAAACAATACAACGCAAGACAAGTCCAAAACCAAAGTTCCCTTCTTCGGTTGGTGATCTCTTTTAAGAAGGTAAGGTCACAGGTGTTTCCTGTTGACTTCCAATTGAGGTAATTATAGTGGGCAAAGGTACCAAACAGCAATTTCCAAAACCAACAGCAGAGGTCGACACATCCCTAAGTTTTCCTGGCAAGCCTGCATGATGGCCATAGCATGCTAAGATGCACTGGCATGACTAGCCGCCATATATGCCCTTCCCACTAAACTGGAAGTTGTTCTTTGATGAAGTTGTGGAGATGGTGTGAAAAGTTGCGGAGACGGTGTGACGCCGTAACTTATACATTTCATGTTACAGCGTGAGATTTGAGATCAGGGCGGCTTCTGACGTTCTTCCGAACCCCAATTCAGTCACTCTTAACACACCTCACACACACCACAGGAAAATCTGATCTGTAGAACCATCGAGATAACTTTACCTAGGGTTATCAGAAGGGGGAAATCGATCCAAAGTAAACCCAAATATCTTGTAAGTGTGTACACAGCATAAGCTATTGCTCTAGTGCAGTGTTTCCCAAGCCCTGAGGATGCACAGTTTCAGATGCTTCCTAATCAAACACACCTGATTCAACTTATCAGCTCATATCAGACTCCAAGACCTCAGGATATGTGTGTTTGATAACAGATATATTCAACATGTACAGTGTTGGGGGTCCTCCACCTCCAATAGCTTGTTTTTCACATGACGTCACGACACTGTGTTGCCATGGCGCGAAGATCAAATGGAGGCAGGAAGTGAATTTCTATATTAGGAAGCACTGTAACACACTCAAATGCCTATGTTTTGCGTCGTTTATGGTTGCTCAAATGGATCAAACCACAAAGATTTTTTTATTGTGTGCCAAAAGTTGTTGTTCATAAGGGGGAAAATACAAGAAATTGCACAGAAAAACACCAGTAAAAAATGCCTTGTAAACTTAATTTGCGTCTGCGGAGGAGCCGAATGGGAAAATGCCCGTGTTTGTACAGTGTGCAGTGATCAGCTTCGATCAAATGTGAGTAATACATTATTTATGTGGCTTATAATTACATTATTCAGGTGTTTTTAAATACACTTATGTGGCTGTTTTGTGTAACGTGCCAGTTTCTGAACTTTGTAAAGTCCAAGCATGTCTATAAAGCCCTATTCGACAGGATTATGCATCTCTATCTGGTGACCTGTAGTAATTTTGTAATAATTGCGGAGTTTGTCTGTTATCTTAATCCTGTGCGAATCGGCCATGTATAATTCTAAAGTGATCATTCCCCCGCAAATTTACCTACTATATTTTCGAAACACTAGAGTCCTGTGATAATATTAGTCCCGTGTGGGAATCAACATCTCTGTGATTTTGAGCCGGATCGTATATCATTTTTTCAAGGTTTTAGTTTCATCTGCGCCTTTTTATCCATCTTCGCGGAGAATAGAGGCTGAGTTGGAGTGTTTTAATAGTATTTTGGGTACGGGGTCATATCGCTAGTACAACTAACTCATACAATTTGCAGAAGAGAAAGCTGAAACCATCAGAAGAGCAAAAACAAAAAGAACGATTAGATCACAGGCTTCGCTTATCCCGTGCGAATGCGCCACACGAAACTTCAGATGTGGGGTGGGTTATTTCAAATTCACATGTGGTTCCCCAGGTAATACTAATCCTGTGCGAATAGGGCTTTAGTTGCTGATATCTACAGCCTCGATGGCAGGCAAATCTCTCAATTCAGTTGAAAATCGGTCCTCTTCATAGCGTAAGGATCACGTCCAACATATGTTTCGATTTTCTGTTTATATATTTCTCTTGTAATAGCATTAAAGTAGTACAGTACAGATTTTCCTCCATCTCGTCCATTGCGCTCTTCACTCCTTGCCCTCCCACCTGCAGTCCGCTGGTTAAATACAATCACGTGACTGCAAACCACCTATAATACTTTGTAACTACTAGCTAGTTTCTAAATAACTCCTTACCTTATTCAGTTGCACCATTTGTGCTTAAGGAAGAACGTAGATAGTAGGTTGTAAGCTCTCCATAAAGTTATGAGTGTCACATAATTTGACGGTTACCCTAAATGATCTAATAGCAGCCTTCAAATAAGTGAGCAGAAGTTGTGTTGAAATGCTAGCATGCTTACATTGATTATTAGCATATTGCTATGTGGTTGCTAAGAGGTTGTGGAGGGTTGCTAGTTCATGCCTACTAGCCCAGGTTACTTTAAATATGTTTCAATTCAAGTTGTGGAATAAAACTATTGCAAAACAGCTTGAAAAACAATACAAAAATGTATTCAGCAAATTTGTATCCATCATTGTATGCATAACACTCTCGTCACCAATGCATAATTCAAGGTCTCATGTCCACAGCACAAACAGTTTAGGTAGTTAACAACCTCAATGCGGGTGGTAAGTAAAAGCCCAGGGAGGGTGAGGTTAAAGGTCATGCATTATGTTGGCCAGAACAGGAAGAGGAAACCATAAACATCTTGAACTGTTTACTGAAGGACTTGTTGTCATGGTGAAAGTGTCTATGAGGTTAATCACTAGAATGTGTGTGAGTGTGTGGTATGTGACATCTCATTCAAGACCAGCATTCCATGGCTAGAGAGAAGAGCTTCACGATAATACTGTGTGTGTATGTGTTATAACACTTCTTCAACATGTCTCTGTTTTCTGTCTCCAGCATCTCACATATCGATTGTGCGGCGTGAAAAGCTTCTCCCACTTTCTTCCTACAGGACGCTCATATCTCCATCCGGAGAGCAGATATCACAGCCCACACGAAAAGACTCCTAGAGTCCTAGACTGATCTGGTTTAATGGTTATCAGGTAGATACAATTCATGCCTTTACATGGGGATCAAATGGGATAAAGATGAAGATTCATCTTCACGGTTCTGTTCAGAATCTGAAATGCGCAGAGGGCCCTTTTGAAAGCTCAACAAATTTTAAAGTTGAATATCATGTCAATGTGACATTTCTTTACTATCTAGTGAAGACAGTTTCTGTAATGATTTTTCACAGTGTTTTACCTGTATTTTGAATTACACATTGAACTGTGTTGTGTTTGAGTAACAAAGGAAATGTCTGTAATCTTAATTGAAGTAATGTCCTGCCAGAAAATGACCAGTGCCTTTTCTGTTCTTCTGCAGTAAAATAAAGTATATTAAGTACAAAATTTTTTGTTCCATTTTAGCAGACTTGAAATAATGAATTCAGTATACCAAAAGTACAATTGCAGGGTATTTATATATTAAGGACATAGATATGTAAATGTATCTGTTATAAACTTAGCATCAAATACAGGTAATGCAAATCTGGCAACCAACCACAACACCAGTGTTACACAAGCTTTCTTCATAAAATGTAAAAATCTACGTATTTAGTTTTAGCGTGTTTTTCTACAGATCCCTTGTATAAATACATGTTAGCGTACTTTCTTTATTAGGTACACCATAGTCTTCAGAACTGCCTTAATTCTCCATGGCAGAGATTTAAACAAGGTGCTGGAAACATTCCTCAAAGATTCTGGTCCACGTTGACAAAATAACATCAGAGCAGTTTCTGCAGATTTGTAGATTGAACATCTACGATTCAAATCCCATTCCAACACATCCCAGAGCTGATCTACTGGATTGAAATCTGGTGGAGGCCATTTGAGTTTCAGTGAACTCACTGTCATGTTCAAGAAACCAGTTTCAGATGATTTCAGCTTTATGACATGATGCGTTATCCTGCTGGAAGTATGCGATCAGAAGATGATACTACTATGGCCATAAAGGGATATGGTCAGCAACAGTTCTCTGGTAGACAGTAACATTTAAACAATGCTCAGTTGGTACTAAGAGGCCCAAATATGTAAGAAAATATTACAAACACTATTGCACCTCCAGCAGCAGTCTGAACAGCTGATACAAGGCAGGAGGGATTCATGCTTTCATGGTGTTTATGCCAAATTCTGACCCTACCATCTGAATGTCGAGCCAGGCAACAGTTTTACAGTCTTCTACTGTCCAGTTTCGGTGAGCTTGTGTAAACTGTAGCCTCAGTTTCCTTTCTTAGTTGACAGAAGTGGCACAGGTGTGTGTCTTCTGCTGCTTTAGCCCTTCTGCTTCATCGGTTTCGATGTGTTGAGCGTTCAGAGATGATCTTCGGCAGACCTCAGTTGTAACAAGTGCTTATTTGAGTTACTGTTGCCTTTCTATCAGCTCAAACCAGTTTGGTCATTCTCCTTTGACCTCTGGCATCAACAAGGCATTTTTATATTTACATTTACATTTAGGCCACGTTTACACAAAGCCGGGTATTTAGCAAAACGAATATTTTCCCTCTCCGTTTTCAAAAATAACATCGTTTACACCCAGCATAAATACGCGTCGAGACGTCATCAGTAGCTATGCTAAACCTAAGGCGTAGTTAAGGGATAAAGCCATGCAAGCCAATCAGAATCCTGGATATCGACAAGAGAAACCTAAAACGCCGTTTCTCCCAGTTTACACGACAACAAATATCCGGCGTTTCCAAAATCTTCCACTTTGCCCGGAGTTTTTAGAAATAATCGCTTCCAGTGATAAAAACGGCATTTTCGTGTATAATGAGAGGGCAAAACGCAGAGAAATATCTGCGTTTTCCACTCAATGTAAACGGGGCCTTAGTCATTTAGCAGACGCTTTTATGCAAAGTAATTTTTAGGACAGGGGTGCCCAATCCTGCTCCAACCCTAATCAAACACACCTGCCTTTAATTTTCAAGTGATCCTGAAGACCTTAATTGGGTGCTTCAGGTGTGTTTGATTAGGGTTAGAGATGAACTGTGCAGGACAGTCGATCGGCAGGAGCAGGATTGGGCACCCCTGTTTTAGGACTTTTAGTACTAAATTAAGGGAGTCATCGTGAATAGGCAAAAACAACACAAGAACTGCTCAAAATACAAAGTGCAGCCATTTCTCAGAGTAGCATCAGCCAGACAAGGGAGGATTAAGGGAAAGGAAATGAGGTTAAGTGCTCACGGAAGAGATGAGTTTTCTGTTTTCTTTTGAATGCTGTCAGGGATTCTGCATAGCGGATGACGATGAGGAGATAATTCCACCAGCATGGAGATTTTTTGGCCGTCTGTGATGGTACCACAGAGCCGTCTCTCATTGATCGAATCGTAGGCTTCTGGTAGGGACATAGACTCATAGGAGTGAGTGAAAGTAGGAGGGAGCTGAGCCTGTGGTCAATGGCTACGTTCACACTGCAGGCTGAAATGACCTAATTCCGATTTTTTTGCCCCTTTTTCAAATGCGACCCAGGCCACTTGGGTATGTGGTCCAAATCCGATATGTATCCGATCTTTTGAAATGCGACTTCAATCTGACGGCCAGGTCACATATATCCGAACACGCACATCATTGCACGCACCTGTAGCTCGCCAATACACTCCAACTCCAATGCGTTTCTGCACTGTTATGGGCCGCCGCAGACGTGTCTCTTCCTGTGACAGAGTTGATCGAAGGCGCTCACAAACATAATCGAAGGTGGATGTGGTCATTTCGGAAGATACTGATGAATTCTGTATCAGTTGAAGCCAATCACATCAGTATCCCACCACTCCTAGCTGTGACTCCGCACCCACATGTTTCTCTGTTTAATTTTCTTCTTAAAACGAGAAGATTGTAAGTGTGCTGGCTCTGTTGTGAAAATAACTTTAATATTGCTAAACGAGCTCCACTGTAAGACATCCATTTAGCTACTTCCACAAACAACAAGTGACGTTGTTTACCATTGAGTACTCTTTCTGCGCATGCGGGTCACTTCTGGGTCATTTCACGTTCACACAGGAGATCACAAAAGGTTGCATTTAATTGGAAATGTGAACGGCCTTGCAAAAAAATTTCATTTTTTTCAAAATATCAGAATTGAGCATTAAGCCCTGCAGTGTGAACGTGAGCCAATCTGTAAGCAAGCATCCACACCTTGAACTTGATGCGAGCAGCGAGTGTCAGCCAGTGCAGAGAGATGAACAGAGGAGTGACGTGGGCTCTTTTGGGCTTGTTGAAGACAAGACGAGCTGCAGCCTTCTGGATCATTTGTAGAGGTTTATTTGCACATGATGGAAGTCCAGCCAGAAGAGCATTACAGTAATCAAGCCTAGATATGACCAGGGCCTAGACAAGAAGTTGTGTTGCATGCTCAGTTAAGAAAGGCCTGATCTTCCTGATGTTGTGCAGTGGAAACCGGCATGATCGAGCTGTCTTTGTAATTTGGTCTGTTAAGGTCAGCTGGTCATCAAAGGTTACTCCAAGATTTCTGACCGACCTTGAAGGGGTGATTGAGGAAGAATCTAGCTGGATAGTGAAGTCGTGCTGTAGAGACGGATTGGCAGGGAGGACGAGAAGCTCAGTCTTAGCCAGGTTGTGCTGCAGGTGATGTTCCTTCATCCATGTCGAGATATCAGCTAGACAGCTTGAAATTCGCGCAGCTACTGTAGGATCATCTGGTTGAAATGAGAGGAAGAGCTGTGTGTCATCAGCATAGCAATGGTAAGAGAAACCATGTGCCTGTATGATGGGTCCCAGTGATGTGGTGTAGATGTAGAAGAGGAGCGGTCCAAGAACAGAACCCTGGGGAACGCCTGTGGTCAGCTGATGTGCTTTGGATACCTCGCCTCTACATGGGACCCTAAAGGACCTACCTGTGAGATAGGACTCAAACCAGTGGAGAGGAGTACCTGTGATGCCAAGTGGTGAGAGGGTGGACAGAAGGATCTGATGATTCACAGCGAATTTTGAATATTTTACCTTTTTCTGAGCATTCTCTGTAAACCCTAGAGATGGTTGTGAGTGAAAGTCCCAGTAGATAAGCAGTTTTCTGAAATACCAACAACCATGCCACATTCAAAGTCACATAAATCACTTTTCTTCCCGATTCTGATACTCGTCTTGAATGACCCTGCGTCCCAATGTCCTTAATATCCATCCTAAACAATATGTCAGATTTAAAAGTGTCCCAAAGTCTCCATGCCAGTATGCCAGAAGTATATAGTGGATGATTTACTATTTCCTGTAGATTTTCGAGGTGTGGATCCGTGCACACTATAACAGCTAATATTGCTCACAACCCATTGCGCTTTGGCTGAGGATTCGGTTCAGAACTACAAACACGAGTAAAAAGTGTTAAAAAACGACAAAACATGGCGGATGTGCACTGACCGACGGTTATGTGGAGATGTTTGCATTAGAGGTTTGCGTGACTAATAAACAGAATTTAAGTTGATACATTTATATTTCATCTGCAACAACAATGTGAATTTTTATAAAGATCCGTTTGGCCATTAACTTTTAAATGTCTTGTTATTTATTAACATGAGAAGAGTTTTCCACATGACAGATCCGCAACTGCGATGTGCGAACTGTGATAAGATGATTGACATGCCAGTTTATGGTGACAGGATGCATGTAACAAAGCGACAGAGAGCAAATTTTATGATGTGATAGTATGTACCACCGTGTTTACACACTCTCAAAAGTATTCATTTTCTTAACAAAAAGAGTACATTTATTGGGCGTAGTAAAAGTAGGCGAATTGGGACATGCCTAAATGCATTGAGATGCTGCCATATGATTGGCTGATTAGATATTTGCGCTAATGAGCAGTTGATCATGTGTAGCTAGTAAAGGTCGTTAATATTTTGAAAGCTGAAAAATGCCACAGATATAGGAAGGCAACAAGCCAGTCGGAATTCAATGATCGTGTCACTTCCTGTCACCTTCATCGGATCGGTTTTGAAAGGCAGCACAGGTGTGTCCTTCACTGCTTATGATATCCCATAGTCCTGTGCTTACCCTTCTGTGACAGTTGAGCTAAAAAATAAAGATGGCGCCTGAAAATTGCTGTTATTTGCTAGTTTGGGTGTAAATCTACATTTTTGACCAACATTTTTCTCTCTCTATATTGCTGTAGATCATTAAATCGTCACGTTGTCTCAGTCTGTCCGAAATCAGTTTCGTGAGGGACCATCATGCCCAAATCATTGCCTGATAGATAAGACAGTAAGGGCAGCTGCCTAAGCTTTAGGACGCAGCCTAAATGTGTATTCAAATATATACATTTTAAAAGGTCATTGTTGTCCATTTCAATTAGTTTCACTTTAGGGTACATTTTAAATCATTATATTTTAATAATGTTTTGCCATGCTTTAAATGACTTCTGTTGATGTGTTGTCTAACATACTAAAGCACATGTAAAGTACCCTAAATATAGTAAATACACACACACACACACACACACACACACTGTAAAAAGTCATTATCAACAGTCACTAAGGTCTCACTAGGAAAGCCACTAGATGGAGATATAGCTCTTCCTTTCACTAACACTCATCTGAAACAGAGCTCCTACTCTCATTTAAAGTCAAAGATGATCTTCTGAAAACAATCTTAACAGAGTTCGTTTTCACACTGTATGAAAATAAAACCACAATGATTGCCCCTGATCTAATTTAAGGATCATCAAGAGACAAGTTTTAAAGCTCTCATTCCATGTGACTGAAGCCGTCAGACCATAAATGACCATTCATCACTGAGAGCATTTGTTCAAGCTGCTGTTATCTTTCATAAATATTGACTTCCCCTGGTTAAAACCTCCCCTTCACACCTCCAATAGATGCGGGTCATTCGAGACGGCAATGGAGAGAATGGCCCGCTGTAAACAGCCAAAGAAAAGGAAACAAACCATGCCTGTGCTCTTCAAACAAACCACACAATTGCGTGTGTGTCGGTAATCACAAGCTATTCAAGTATGCAAATACTGCAAGCACAAAAAGAAGATCAGGGAGCATCGGTGGGACTTTTTTTCAGCGTGACACGGCTCTTTTGAGAAAGTCTTCGGGATTGCGTGACTACCTGCAGGATGAGAGACAGATGCCTACAGTAAACTGTCATGTGTGTCTCCAGAAAGAATAACACATCAAACCTGGCTTCATCAGGCCTCAGTTTAGTTGTGCACAGCATTTCTCAGACTCAGGAGTGCTTTTAAATGTTTGGATGCATATGAGAATTACTGAATTTCAGAAAATGGTTTAGTGTGGTGATGGTCCACTTTGCTACTCCAGACTGTGCTTAATATCTGCTAACTCTTTATTTTGATGGAAAAAAAAAACTCTAATGAGAGTTAGTTGGCATGTAGTTGCAAACGTTATCTTGTTGAATGTCTGAAGTGGACTATCGAAAATAAAGTGTAAAAAAAAATAAACCAAAAAAAATAAAAAAAATAAAAAAGGTTTCAGTTTATTGAGGTTTGAAGATTCTTATATTTGATCTCATTACATCTGGTTTATATTCTTTTCACATTGCTTTAGTACTTTAAATCACTAAATAATGACAATTTTGTATTGCTCTTTTTCAGCACAGGCTGCCCAGTACACAGTGTTAGCTCATTGTCACCTGTAAATAAACTATATTCAGATTTACAAATTAATATATTTTTAGGATTTGTAAATATTTGCATATATATTTACGGTTAGACAGTAATTTAGGATTTATAGCTTTATATTCAGATATCTTTTTGGATTTAAAATGATGGTCACACTTTAGATTAGGGTTCAATTCTCACTTTTAACTCACTACACACTAAACAATGCTGAGTTGTTTTAGCCAAAATTTGGGTAAAATATGGACAAACCCAAATGTTGGGTTAAAAATGTAATTTCAAATTTGGGTTGAAACAACCCAGCATTTTTTAGGGTATATTAACTGACTTTTGCCTAAATAAACTCCTTATTACTGCTTAATAGTTAGTAAGGTAGTTGTTAAGTTTAGGTACTGGATAGGATTTTAGGATGTAGAATAAGGCATTCATATAATAAACAGCCAAAATCCCATATCACTCTAAAAAATGTTGGGTTGGTTAAACCCAATTTTGGGTCAAATATGGACAAACCCAGCCATTGGGTTATATTTTTTTAAATGGCATTTTTAATCCAACATTTGGGTTTGTCCATATTTGACCCAAAATTGAGTTAAAACAAACCAGCATTGAGAATTGGACCCTAAACTATAAAATTGTATATTCAGATATATTTGAGTATATACGTACATATGATTTAGATCACAGCTTATATACACAGTATCTTTTAATTTTTAACTGTAGTGTTGCAAATATATTCAGGATTTAGGCTACTCTGCATTTATGATTAATACATATTCCTAAACAGGACAAAGTTATTTTGCATTCTCAGTGTTTGTACTTGAATCATGTTTAGCTTTATATTCATAATCATTATGTAAAGTTGATTTAAAATATACCTTTTAAAACAATGCATTCATATGTTCGGATTGGTAACGCACGCCACTGAAGTTTGTTGACTGTTGACTCGTGTAGGACAGTGTGTGCGTTTGTGCGCGGTGTGTGTCAGATGAGTGGGCTGGTCTTCAGAGAGAGACACTTCACAGCAGTCCGACTCTCACTTCACTCCCAGTCTCTATAGAGGAGAACAGCAGGAGAACAGCTCAGGATACCCACCAGGACAAGAGAGACTAACTTTGGGACGAGAGTAACTCCGCTGCAGGAATCTAGCAGCATCAACTTTACACACTTTCTCCCCAAAAAACTCCTCCTCACACAAGTTTATAGCGCTGCTGGAAGACATCACACACAGCCTTGCTATCAAGACACTTGGAGTGATTTTACCCAAAAGAACAAGGTAAGGAACTTCACATCAAATTGAGATGTTTTCTTGACTGTTTAGGGTTTAGATCCCCGTGCATAGCAAGGAGAAGTTGCGTTTAAAATCCCTAAGGATCATTTGCACCATTTTTTGTGAAATTGCTCAGATGTAGGCTACCTGCCTTTGCATTTCCCGAATGCTTCCGAGCCTCATGAAAGAGTTGAAACACTTGTGCAGTCACGGGGAAACGGAGCGGGACTCCCGCGCTCTTTGAACCTTCTGCCAGAACACGAGCGACGGGGCTTTTGCGGTCTGGAACTCCTGGAAGTGAACGCTTTCAAACACCTCTGCATCAAGCCCCAGCTCGCAGGCTCTTTAATGTTCGTCTGGATATCAGAGGTGCTCTTTAGGATGGGAGTTTTTGGACATTGTGTTGGAGACGCAGTTCCCATGCGCTCCCACCCGCCAGACGCAATTCATCACAACTCGTCCTCGCCCTCTCAATTGTGTGCGTCTGTCTATTCAGTCTTTCATAGTGTTAAATGCTCCTGTCTCCGCTGAGGGGAAGGCATATTGGGAGTTTTTTCTAAATATCTACTTGTTAGGAACTTATCCAAACCTTAACGCATAAAGCACCTGCAAGATGCGACTTGATATCTGCACTGATGATGCACTAATGAAAGTGCTAATGGTTTAACAGGATCAACTTATTAACATAAGTCATGCATTTATTTTTGGTTTAAGTAATGAGAAAGATCAGTAGTTCACAATTACATCAAGTTTATTTTTCAATAATAAGATTAGAGAAAGTGAATGTTTTAGAGTGCTACATTTAAGTTTCAAGATTTTCTTCCCATTGTTCAGGGGACAATTTATTGCATGAAATGAAATACACCTCAGGGATATTTATTTTAAATGCATGCAGAGCACAAATCAAAATCTGACAAATTACATCATAATTAAGTTTTGCTCTATTTAAATCACATTTTAGCTGTTTTGGTCCTACTGTGAATCAAATTAATTTAAAAGTACAAATGCATATAAGCCTATAAAAACAGCATAAATAATTGTTGTATAAAATAAAAAGATGAGAAGCACTTCCCATCTGCGGCATGTAGAGAAATTTTGGTCGCATTGCATCCTTTTCTTTTTGAGTTTGAATAGTAAACTGTGTGGATTTGTTTAATCTCTCCGATGGGATTTCAAGGATTAGTCTCCTATCAGACACAAACAACTATGAAGTGGATCGCTGGCTGGCTACCTGATGTGGTTCCTGGTGAGAGTGATACTTTCTCTGGGCCGGGAGAACGTAATGAAAGGCAGACTCAGAATGAGGGAATTTGAATAACTGTATTTAGTGGCGAGGCCAAGCTGCACTGCCTCCCATCCTCTTTTGGAAAGAATGAAACAGGAACAAAAGTCTAAGGACGGGAAGGTCTGTGTTGCATAGCGTATCTAAACCCTCATTTGCATATGAAACTCTTGGCCGCTGAAAGAATTCCGCCACTGTTGCAATGGCCATTTGTGTGTCCGACGGAGTGACAGTCCGATGCGGAGATACAGTCGTCCTCACGCTGGTCTTTGTGGGGTCTGACGTGACTGTGTGTCATGTCCTGTTGAGGAGAACCAGGGATTTAATCGCAGCTTTTCGAACTTCTTCTGACCCCCTGCTCTTTCATTTCCATATCTGTTTGTTCCTAAAGCTTCAGTTTGAGATGGTCCCCTCTCGTCTAGCTCACACAAGGTTATTTTGGTTCTCGGTAGGTAGATGATAAATAAACGCGAGTGGCTTCTTTATTTCCCAGCATGCCTGTTTGTGCACTTCCTTCAATGTGCTCGTATGGGTGGAGAGAGGAGGACAAATTGTCCCTTGAATATCTATGAGATCTCAACTTCATCTTACAAAGACAGCTATGAAGTGAGCATCAGTCAGGGGCCTTCCCATTCAATGGTCTGTTTGAGAAAGTGGCCCCTGCACCCTCAGCTCAGCTCCCAGATCGGACATTCCCGAATGCTGTACTAATTGGGGATCCTGAGATAAGATCTAACATAAATGGGACATCCCAGTCTGGACATTCTCGAGTGGCTTTGACTTTATTAATGATCTCACAATCATTTAGAGACACTCCACGGCTTCGCTCACACACTCTGGACAACAGCACACGTATCTTCAAAGATTTGACTCAGCAAGCGCTGTTCTGGGTCCTTGCCCAAATAAACAAGCAGCGGACAGCCGAGCGTCCACCCCGGAGTGCTGGACCTCAGCTCTCAAAACCGGCCTCTAACAATTAGTCACTGTGCCATTTGACTGTCCAAGAGCGCCAGCGCAGCTCAGAGTTGGCATAAAGGTACAGTCAAAGGACATGTCAAGCACCTCAGCTTTAAAGTCTCACTTCTAAAGAAATCGTAACATGTAGAGGGGTCAAGAACTGGCTTTTTAAATTTTACTATATTGTTGTCTGAGGTCAACTTATGACATTCGCTTGGTTTTTGCATTCAAAAACATCAAAATGAATAAGTTATAGGGTATTTTCTACCCTAGTTTTGAGCCTAGCTGAAAAACGCTGGGTTTTTATGGGCGTCTCGCACTGAAGACTTGGAAGTAAACAGCCCACTGCTGTGAGTGGATAACAGTTTTGCAGTATCATAATGAGTTTCGGACTCACCCGTTCGAATGCACTTGGAGGAAATTGTTTTGAAAACGTCCAATGTTGTAAAATGGCGACCGGAATGATTCGCCCATACATGCTCGACCCAGAGTCCGTGTGTTGCACCATTCCTGTCAGATCCAATATGGACGACACAGCACCGTTCTTTACTCTTAATCGATCTGCAAATCCAGTCTTGTGCGAATGAAGCGAACAGACGACAGATGTTTTACCTCATCAGCTGGAACGTCATTAAAAATAAAGTTTATCCATGCAGTCCTATTGGAATCCAGAGGAAGCTTATGCAGCGACTGTCTTCTTCCACAACCAGGCGCTGCACAATATTCTGTATTGCTCATTAGCTGATCGGTTTGTCATCACGAGGGAGGCATCTATGTTATTTAGCTATGCGTGTAAATGTGCGAATCGGTGGGCGGGGCTAAACCGCCCGTGTTGAAGTAGGCATTGATCTTCTTCTGCGGGGTGGTGTTTTATCCTCTTTGACCTCATAGTTCCCCACTTTTAAAAAACAAGTCGTTTGCTGAGGCTGGTGTCAATAAAAGCTTATTGGACTAACAAGGACGTTTCTAGTTCTGAAACTTACAGGATATTCTTATAATATGATGACCTCTTAGATGTCAAAAGCTCAAGGAAAATTTGATTTCTCAGTTCATCACCCCTTTAAGGTGAAAAAAAAAAACAGTGGCTGTTCACTTGCAGTCTTTCCCTTATCAACACAAACCAAAATTAGGGAATTGAGACACACTGACTCTGCTGTGTGTCAAATCCTACTCCTGAAGGGCTAATATCTTGCAGGGTTTACATGCAAACAACACACTTGGCTGTGGGTGTATCTGAAATCCCCCATATCCTCATTCACTATTCCCTATATTAGTGGTTTTCAGCCCTTGTCTACGCAATTTTGACAATACAAAATGCGAAGCAGTGCGTCCCCAGGTCCAGGTCTGAAAACCACTGGCCTACATTGCTCCTCTAAAACAGTCCACTGAATCAGTGTATGCAAACGAGTGAGTGTATTCAGACACTGAGTGCACCAGAAGTGCTGTGGACGTGCTGCTGAGTGCATCCTTTGTATTTTGAGGCCAAATGTGAGCAGTCAATAATGTGACAAGGGCAGTGTTTCCTAACCCTGGTCCTGGAGGAACAATAGTGTACATTTTCACCGACTCTTAATCAAACTCACCTGAAACAACTCATCAGCTCATTAGAAGCTCCAACACTGGGCTGAAATGGATGGGTCAGATCAGGGAGACATCCAAAACGTTTACTGTTGGTAGGGTTAGGAAACACTGCACTATGGTTTCGGACACCACTACAAATGGCTGTCCCCTATATAAGGGTATAAGTGGTGAATTGGGTTTGTGAAGATCATACATGAGTTATCTAAACCAAAAAAAAAAGTCTTATTCCGTACTGCAGGATACCAGGGATTGTTCGAATAGATCTGCCCTACAAAATCCAACATTGTCCCCATTGTTTTCTGCTGTTGAGGTTGGTTTCTTTCCCCCTTCTTTAGCTTTCCAACTCCATGAGGAGCCCAGGGGACGAAGCTCACAGTAAATGTCTGTTCAGAGGTTTCGGGAAGCGCTGACAGAAGCTAAGGGGAAACTCACCCATTCTCCAGTTTCAGGGTGTCGTGCCTCTGTTGAAACAGAATCTGAAATGTTTCCCTTATCTCGGTGGAAATGAAGGCGATGGTGGAGAAAGTTCACATATGTAACATTGAGCTCAATAGGGAGGAGAGGCTTATGGAAGCAGCATGTGTGTGTGTGTGTAAACCTGCAGTCATACATGTTTAAAAAGCAAGTGAGAAAGAAGTGACAGCCCCACACAGGTTAGTGCGATAATGATGTTTGTGGCTCGGACCGTTGCAGTTTG
The DNA here is from genome assembly GCA_030378365.1 of Hybognathus amarus. NCBI lineage: Eukaryota > Metazoa > Chordata > Actinopteri > Cypriniformes > Leuciscidae > Hybognathus > Hybognathus amarus. The sequence continues at coordinate 22,452 of JAQIUQ010001757.1, read as the reverse complement.
ATTGACAGGTGGGAGCTGCGCTGGTGCGATGTGTGTTTTCAACCTGTCAGTAGCTCTGCTTTTCATGCATCGTACATGTGCGACTCATCTGTGTGTGTGTTGTTTCTCCGGCTGAGCCTATTAGTCCCTGTCTTACCTTGGTGAATTGCATGTGAACACTTCCTGTGGCAATTAATCAGTTGAACCATCTAACGAACAGGCTGATAGAATTATCTGCTCCTAATTGTTGATCAATCAGTCAGACTTTGCTGTTGCTGCATAAAGCCTCTTGACGAATGGTTACTTTATCTGATTTGGATACACATATTTTGAAGAGAATGACATTTCTGTCTCCAGAGAGATCATTATAACGACAGGAAATTGTGTTTTGCAGCCAGATGTTTCTGAAACACCTGACACGAGATTATTATAATGCATTTGTATCGCAGAATTATCTTTAATGACCCTCTTAGATCATAGAACGATAATCAGCGAAGTTAAAACGAGGTACATTACTCGAAGTTAAAGAGTAAACTGTTTAAATAGCACCATTACATTTAAATTTGTTGTCTTTGACTTGCATGTGAAGTGATTAGGAGCATTTTAGTATGATAATTCAAACATTACAGCTCGTTCTGTTCAAAGGGTTTAAGCTGTTTAACATTATGAACTTGACTCTACGACCTTCCCACAACATACTCTCTCCCGAAACCACTTCAAGGTCCAATTCATCACACATCTCAGATTTGTACGCGGTCCATAAGTGTTCCAGGACCCGAAAGAAACCCGTTCCTGTCACACACACACACACAAAAAGTTTGGTAAAAACAAATGAATGTAGAAAAAAAAAAAAAAGCAGCAAAACAAAGTTGACACGATTACGGCCGACTCTGCCTTCAAATTATCCTTCCCCAAATTACGATCAGACATTCTCCTCAGCTGTAATTAAACATTAGCTTTTATTTGTTCCAGATGGGGCTTTGTTTTTGAAGTTTTATTTTAGAAAGAAAACCCTTTCTGCTCTGGGAAACACAACTGCATCCAAACCTGGCAAATCGGAAATGTTCCTGTGTTTCTTTGCTTTCTTCTCTTGGCTATATACTGGAACTCAAGGCAATGTACTACATCCAGACCCAAAGAGATATAACAGTATGATTGTCCAGTATCAGTACAAGAGCTTTCCAGTTCCACACATTTACACTTTTAGCTAATTTGTTTTCCTAAATCATTTCAAAGTTCTTCAATGAACACATACTTATTTTCTGCAAGCCTCTGGATTTCTTGTAGATGATCTCTAGACAGAGAGTCTATCCTAACGAGCTGAGGATCTGAATCAGGTGTGTTAAATAAGGGAGACATGCACAATATACAGAGCAGTGGGTCTCGAGGACTGGAGTTGAGAACCCCTGGAGTAGAAGATATTCTTGTGTATCAGTTAATAACTGTGAGTTGAGATGCATCCAATCCAAGTTACGAAGAATACCGAATTCCACATACTCCGAAGTATTTTTACAACCAAACTACTGGTGCACACCCAACAGCCAAATGAACCAAAATGTCAGTCTTATAAATTATCCAGCATAATCCCCATATAAATATTTAGATGAGCCTTTAGGAGAGAGCATCTCTTTTCTATATAAGAATATCCTATTACACAATCACAGCCCAAGAGAAAGCAAGACTCTTATTGTGAGAGATAGAAAAGAGGAAATGTAATGCATGATAAAAGCAGCGCTTTGTGTGCAAATGCAGTTAAGTTGATTTTGTGATTGACCAAAGTGAAAAGCCCAAGTGTAAAGAAAGGAAAAGGCAAGCAGAAGGCACGTAAAAAAAAAAACAATGGATGAAAGTGGTGGAAGAGAAAGACTGTACTATCTGAGACTGGCACATAAAGAGGGAGTGAAAGAGGTCAAGAAAAGCAGCAGGAGGGGCGGGATTCCTGGAGAGGTCATTAAGAGGACAAGCACTCACTTGCTGTTAATGACACTGGAGTATCACTCTAATCTGCCATCATTAGCCTGATTATATCAGGGGCCTTCACCTCCAATCAATGGCACCAAATCAATAGAAAGAGGATATCATGTGATCCAGCCAAAGCCAAATCCAGCCTAGACAGCCAGACTCAGCCAATCACAGTTGAACCAAGTTCAGCTCTTACTAGCTCAGCCAGCACAGTTTACATCAGCACAGCATGCAGAAACTTAGTCCAGTTTAGCCTAGATGTGTGTGCTTTTGCCCACCTAACCTAGTTATGCTCTACTTTGTGACTTCTGAGCTATTACTTATTACTGACGTATACTCTGTTTTTTTCCTTCAGAAATGAATACTTTATACGGAAGCCCTGAACTGCAATGTAAAAAAAAAAAAAATCTGTAAAAAATAAATTAAAAAAATCTAGCATTTCGAGATTAAAGTCGAAATATTTAGAGATTAAAGTCTAAACATTTAAACATTTCAAGATTAAAGTCTAAACATTTCAAGATTAAAGCTTGAAATATTTCAAGATTAAAGTCGAAATATTTAAAGAATTAAAGTCTAAACATTTCGAGATTAAAGTCTGAAATATTTCAAGATTAAAGTCGAAATATTTAAAGATTAAAGTCAAAACATTTTGAGATTAAAGTCAAAACATTTAAACATTTAGAGATTAAAGTCTAAATATTTTGAGATTAGAGTCGAAACATTTAAACCTTTGAGATTAAACTTGAAACATTTCGATATTAAAGTCAAAACATTTAAACTTTTCGAAGATTAAAGTCGAAACATTTCAAGAATTAAAGCTTGAAACATTTCGAAATTAAAGTCGAAATATTTAAACATTTCAAGATTTAAGTCTAAACATTTTGAAATTAAAGTTGAAATATTTAGAGAATTAAAGTTGAAACATTTCGAGATTAAAGTTCGAAACATTTCAAAGATTAAAGTTGAAATATTTCGAGATTAAAGCTCGAAATATTTAAACATTTAGGGATTAAAGATGATATATTTAAACATTTTGAGATTAAAATGGAAACATTTCAAGAATTAAAGTCGAAATATTTCAAGATTAAAGTCGAAATATTTTGAGATTAAAGTTGAAACATTTAAACATTTAGAGATTAAAGTCTAAACATTTCAAGATTAGAGTTCAAAACATTTAAACCTTTAGAGATTAAACTCGAAACATTTAGAGATTAAAGTCAAAACATTTAAACATTTAGAAGATTCAAGTTCGAAACATTTAGAAGATTAAAGTTGGAAACATTTAGAGAATTAAAGTTGAAATATTTAAACATTTCAAGATTAAAGTCGAAACATTTAGAGAATTAAAGTTGAAATATTTAGAAAATTAAAGTTGAAATATTTAAACATTTTAGAGATTAAAGTTGAAACATTTAGAGAAAATTAAAGAATTAAAGCTGAAACATTTTAGAAGATTAAAGTCGAAACATTTCTAAATTAAAGTTGAAATATTTACGTAATTAAAGCTGGAAATATTTTGAGATTAAAGTCGAAACATTTCAGGAATAAAGTCTAAACATTTAGAGAATTTAAGTCAAAACATTTAGAAAATTAAATTTGAAAATATTTAGAAGATTAAAAGTGGAAACATTTCAGAGATTAAAGCTCGAAATATTTTGAGATTAAAGTTGAAATATTTCGAAATTAAAGCCGAAACATTTAGAAAATAAAGTCGAAATAATTCGAAGAGTATGTAGAATACAGTCTTCCATAGAAGCTGCTTGTGTGCTTGCTATTGTCTCACATTGCCACACACACAGGCATTCATAATGGTGCATGGCAGAGTGTTTTACACTGTGTGTGTGTGTTTATGTGTTTGTTTCAACAAAAGGAAATTCAACAGGTGCCAATCTACCAGCATTAGGCTTCCATTATTGGGCGTTATAAAATATACTGCACCGGAATAGACTTTAGCCTATAGGAAAACCAACCCGGAAAACACTTTTCAGACTGGATGGAGATATCCAGCTTTATGAATGAATGAGGCATTTATATAGCACTTTCAAATGTCTACTATGCCTACACGCACTTTACAATCACTATCAGAAATCTCTCCTTTACCACTAGTCTAGTGGTTATCAAATCTGAGTAAATCACATGATCCAGACCAAATGATTGGATACAGAATGATGCACTTAAAATGTATCCAGAACGTATTTACAGTGAAGAGGAGACAGAACGGTTACTGTTGTGTTCTCGACCCAGATAGTGTTGCCTAGGCGAGCACGAAAACACCTCAGAAACACTGCCACTAGCACCGTGTGTAGAATTTTGTTGAAAGCCCAGATAAAAGTAAAAAGCTACTATTTTGTGTTAATCCATGGCAGTTCGACTTCACAAGTGCATTTCTTTACAGACGCGCACTGTTATGAATGCACACACTTCTATGGAAGTATTATCGTAATGTTTTTTGACTTTATTCTCGAAAAGTTTAGACTTTAATCTTGAAATATTACCGACTTTAATCTCGAAACATTTCAACTTTAATCTTGAAACATTTCGGCTCTAATCTAGAAACATTTCGACTTTGATCTCAAAACATTTCGACTTAAATCTCGAAACATTTCAACTTTGATCTTGAAACATTTAGTCTTTAATCTCGAAACATTTCGGCTTTAATCTAGAAACATTTCGACTTTGATCTTGAAACATTTCGAATTTAATCTCAAAACATTATGACTTTGATCTTGAAATGTTTCGACTTTAATCTTGAAACATTTCGACTTTGATCTTGAAACATTTCGACTTTGATCTCGAAACATTTCAACTTTGATCTCGAAACATTTCGAGCTTTAATTCGAGAAATTTCGACTTTAATCTTGAAACATTTCGACTTTAATCTCAACTTTAACTATATACATACATTTTTGTTTTTTCAAAGCATAATACAGCAGTCCTCGGTGTCACATGATCCTTCAGAAATCACTCTAATATGATGATTTCAACTTAAATATTCGAAAAATTTCTACTTTAATACTCGAAACATTTACAACTTAATATCTAAACATTTCGGCTTTAATCTCAAAACATTTTTACTTTAATCTCGAAATGTTTCGGCTTTAATCTTGAAACATTTCGACTTTAATCTCGAAATGCTAGATTTTTTTTTACGTCGTGGTTCAGGGCTTCTGTACTTTTATTCAGCAAGGATGCATTACATTGATAAAAAGTGAGAGAAAATATATTTTTTAATGTTACAAAAAATTTTTATTTTAAATAAATGCTGTTCTTTTGAACTTTCTATTTATCAAAGAATTCTGAAAAATCACTGTTCCCACAAAAATATGAAGCAACACGACTGTTTTCAACATCAATAATAATCAGAAATGATGATCACTTGATGATCAAATCATCATATTAGAGTGATTTCTGAAGGATCATGTGACACTGAGGACATACAAAAATGTATGTATATAGTTTTATATCTCTTCGAAAGTTTTGACTACAAGCGTAAATGAGCAATGCAAAGGGCAGATGCAGCAGATCACTGAGAGAGAATCTGGGAATAGTTATAAGCAGGTGTTTAACACCAACCAGACATGGATATTTTGTACCGTGAGCTCGGACACTGGCATTCACACAGTGATTGCGTGAGGGACGTGTATGTGTGTGTTTTCACTGAGCACACACAGCAGATGTATGCATCTGTAGAGTGTCTCCGAGTGGCTGGATGTTGTTTGCGTGCAGTATCAACCACTGCACACCCGTCTTCACCCAGCTGTGGGTTTACAAAACACCAGAACTTCAAAGGTGGTCAGTAAAGACATTCATTTGAATTCTTCATCCCAAATCGGCTGTAGTTGATGGTGCTATCCTGTCATTTAACCAATGTTAAGAAGAATTTGATGTTCCTTTAGAAGAAAAACCTCATAAAATGACTTAATATTTTCCTACCATTAGAGTTTTTAAAAAGGCTACTGATGGTTAAACTGTCCATAATACTCCTCCATCACAGGTACACTGTATAGATGTTTACAGACTACGTCAATTAAAATGTAGGTTTAAAAAGTGTGTTAGCCTAGCAGTCATCTATATGATCAGTGCACTCCTAAAATACAAAATTATTGCAGATTACGTTACAGCATATTTAAAACGTTTTTTAAGATTGATGACTCATCCTGCACTACACAGATTTTTGTCGAATCAAATGATCTCTAGTATGCCCCTCCCCAAGGCGCAAATCATGTTAAGTGGCTGGAGGTCACACAGAGAATAACTATAACAATAATTACAAAGTTGTAACAATTGTTGTTAATTCTATGAGAATGGTGAAGTCACACCAACACTCTTACGAGATCATCAATATTGTCTGGAATACACTTCACAGCCCATGACAAAGTAAAAATATTGTTGACAGCTGAGTCGACAGTAAACCAGTCTGTCCCACTGCAGAGTGCACTTATTATAAGCAGAACATTATTAGAGCATTGATATGAGACTGTGGAAATGTGATATAATGATTCTTAAAATTATGCTTCTTGGTTTAAAAAAAAGGAAGAGAAACCTGGTCATGAAATCCCATTTTCTTGTTCAGGTCTCTGTCAATGCCTCTCTCTCTCTCTTTAGATGGCGTGGATGTGTGGATGTTATGGTGTGGTGTTGCTGGTCTTGAGGGTGATGGACAGAAGCTTCCCACGCGTGATGAAGGCCTCTTTCAGATGCAGATCAGGGATAAAGCTCTGTTTCACAGACTCGTCTGTCATGCCAGATGGGGCAGAGAACTCAGTGGATACCTGTTCAGGGATACACCGAAAAGGTGGGATAATCCATCACACATATGAAACAGACATACACAAACACACTTCACTTAGCAATAAGTGGAAATAGATAGATTAACACAATCAATGACCTTAAAAGAAGTTCACTTAAAAAAAAAAAACTTTTACTGATAATTTCTCACCAGATATCAGCAAAAGTTTTTTTAAAGTGAACTCTCTTTAACTTGGACTGCTATTAAACATGTAAGAATATTCTGCTGCTACATAAATAGACATATATAAATCCTGTAGCAGATCTAGGCAGGTGGACCTGGGAGGAGGAGGGGTTTAGAGTTAATCTGATTACGGCAAACAATGAACCAGCTGTTTAAATGTTCACGAGAAAATATTATTGGTTGCAGAAGAATAGCAGAGGCCAATCAGCTTGTGCCATGCTGTAATGAGATTACCTTGGGTACAGTATCTAGAGTCAACTATATTAAATCTATATATTTTTAATTTAAATATATATATAAAAATGTAGATACACATTAAAAACAATTTAACTATTACAATTCATAATTGGTTTTATTCTGGATGTCCCCTTATTCCCTAAATTTTTCTGTTTGAACATCCTGAGACGGAAGGATTTTCTGTGATCATGTGCATTTGTGGATATGTCTTTGTGTGTGGGAAGAAGAAATATGGAATCTATTAGAGCCACAGTGCATTAGATAAGGGCAAGACATGCATTATGAATAAGATGCTGTGTGTGTGTGTGTGTGTGTGTGTGTGAGAGAGTACTGTGTATTGAGTAGCAGGTGGACTCAAATGGACGAATATCAACCATGTTCACCACGTCTATCAAACTGTACCACATGCGAGAGTCTTAGCAAAAGGCTACAGGGTTATTTCTGCTGAGGATCCTGGATGAATTTAATCAGAACGTCCACACCACAGATGGTGATATGCTGAGCTGTTCGGCAATTTAAAGCGCTTTATAGTAATAACAAATCTCCCAGTTTTCCATTTGATGTCAATGCCAGTGATTCTGCCAATGTCGTGTCCTGCTAATGAATTGCTGTGTTCTCAACTATCAGCTGATTACATTGAAGTCTACCATACATCTGTCACAATCAGTTTGCAGAACATGGAGTTGTAAGATGAGAGGGTCTGAAGAAATGTTAAGATTGCTTCTACAGAGTCCTTGAAATCCTTGAAAGTTTGTGAATCTGAAATAAAAAGTTCAAGGCCCTGGAAAGTTTTTGAAAATAAGCAAATAGATACATGGCCTTGAAAGTGCTTGAATTTATTTTGTGCAAAACATTTATCTGGAAAAAAATCAATATTATTCCCTCACGGTCCACTAATGTGTTATTTCGGCAACGCTTACTGGTCACCTATGCATACTAGCTTTCTTCATTTACGTTAGTTACGCACATTTACAGCGTTATGTTGTTTTTCCTGCGTGAGGTACTTTGTGTTGTACGTTGCCATGACGTTCACGTACGCACAAAACTACCACAATGGTATTCCAACGTTTGTAATTGGACAACACATGTGACCCACATTAAGTTCTTGACATTGAAGAATTGGACCTGGAAAGTCCTTGAAATGTCCTTGAATTTGAACGTTGAATGGACCAACCCAGTCTAATGAGAAAACATAACTATTTCCAAAGATGCCAATTTTGTACCAAAATGTAAAATGCACTTGTATGGAAACATATGTTGGTCCACCAACGAATGCATGATATCGTACAAATTATTCGCACCATTTCGCCAAAATGTAAAATACGAACAGCCATGAAAGTGAAATGGATACCCTTCATAAAACTCGGTCTAGGAACTTTAATTGTTCCTATTTTAATGAAATTTTAATTGAAATGTTTATAATTGCGTGATGCTTTCTGTTTAACATATTTTTGAAAAAGAAAAGGAAAAGGGTAGGCAGTGTTCAGTCTAAGTAGTAGGCTAAGTATTCCACTCTGGAAATGGCATTATAAATAGTTAACAGCTGAATTGGGTTTGGTGTGCTTTTTACTAAGATCATCTCCCATGTGCAATGCATTGTCAAAGGCACACTAATTCAGTGCTAAAAAAGCTAACAAAGACAGTGGAAATGTGTTGAGGCAGCAAAGCCAGTGTAGCAACGTTGTGTTTGGGGAATATGGTCCTAATTCGTAGCGGTCTCTGAAAGGCCAGCTAGTTCTAATTTCAGGACATTGTGTTCTTGGGACGGGTTTTAATATATCTCAAGTACTTTTAAAGAGAAACATGACTGCAATCAGACGGGCTAAATGCAGCAACACCATTATGAATAACCTTGCTGAAATGGAAGTCTTATACTTTAGGGAGTTTGTTGTTTTTTTCAAGCTCTAATATAGAAAGCATTGTTGCCTCATTTTATGCACTATAAAACCTGAAAATATCAAATGCATACAGATGGCCAAGTTTTCTCACAGTCGTCAAAACCGATTTTAGTCCAAACAAAGAGCACATCTGCTTTCAACAAACAACGAGTCATGTTTAATTTCCTGCATAATTCCTATGGTGTTGTGTAGTTGCGTCCTCTTTGGAGAGCATGCTAAATTTCCTCGCTTTTGCAGGTATTATTTTGTGGTGGAGGAAGACAACACTCCTCTGCTGGTGACGGTGACACCTTGCGATGCTCCTCTTGAGTGGAGATTGACGTTGCAGGAGCTCCCAGAGGACCGCAGTGGAGAAGGATCAGGTATCCGAATTAAATCTCCCAATAGATGTTGCAACTCTGCAGTAATTTAAGACTTGTTTTCCATGTACAACGTTCTAAGACTATTATAAAAACTGGCCTCAAATTATGGAACAAGAACGTCTTCCATAGCCATTCAATACAGCTTAAGGATTAAAGCAGGCAGTGGTATCTCCATAGGATTGAACCTGATGAGGAAAGAAGTCATTCCTAAATTAGGAATTATTTCAATCATAGAAGATTAGAAATTCCTTTCAACTAATATATATTTACACACTACCAGAGTGCAAGTGATAGGAAATATCCTGGCTCTGTTCTCCGAAAACCAACTCCCATGGCAGCTTTTTAATCTCCCAGTGTTAAGGCTGTCCTAAGATTTACAAAGAAGGTTATCTGCACAATGCACCGTGACTAAAAAGATGAGAGATAAGGGGAAATGTCTAAAATGTAGCTTGAGTTGAGTCTGCTGTATGCCTCATTTGAGGAGCACTATTACGAGGTTACATTTCAGTTAAGATGCTTCATATGTAGGGAATAGACAGGAAGGCAGGACTTACGCTTTTGGAACAGGGTATTCAGTGTTTGCAAGACTTCTGATTTAACCAAGAAAAAGTCAAAATGAGTGTCCTATAGATGCCCTCTTGGAAAGTTTTCCACTGAAAGGCTTCAGGTAAATATGTGTTTTCTGTGAAGTACTGTGGAGCGTGTCCAGTGTGGGTCAGTGTTTTCCAGCGTGGTCAATCATTAGTCCTGTTAGTGTACCCATCTGCGTCAATGTGTGTTGGTAAGCACGTGTGAATTCGGCCCCTGTGTGACCGCACCCTGATGTGCTAATGGACTGCAAGAATAAAAAATAGAAAAATCTTTTATTGAGAAATATCACAAAACCAGCCAAGAATGTCCAGGTGGCCCCAAAATGAAAAAGAGCAAAAAATAATACTGCTACTGCTGATAGATACACAGACTGCATGCAAGATATGCTTCTGCTGCATACGGTAAATAGACAGACAGAAATCCTGTGGCAGATCTAGGCAGGTGGAGCTGGGGGAAGTGGAGGGGTTAGTAGGACTAGACTACACCAAACAATGAACCAGACTATTTTAATAATGAGAAAGCGATCTCATTGGCTGTAGGATCAGCAGAGGCCAATCATCTTGTGGTAATAATGTGATTGCTTAAAGATTGCATGTAAAGGACCTGTCAGGCTGAGATTCATGACCAAACTATATAAACAATATTAATATTTACTTAAGAAGTCTATATTTTCAAGTGTGGGTATCTGCAGGTCAGGAGTAATAGGCATGCTGAAAGGTAGTGTGCATGTTGGAAAGGTCTTCTGAATTACATTTACATTTATTCATTTAGCTGACGCTTTTATCCAAAGCGACTTACACTTGCTATATATGTCAGAGGTCGCACGCCTCTGGAGCAACTGGGGTTAAGTGTCTTGCTCAGGGACACATTGGTGTCTCACAGTGGGATTCGAACCCAAAGGCATGTGTCTTCTCCACTGCGCCATCACTACTCCCAAGAGTTGGTCTTGAAACTCCCTGTTAAGGTGTGTGGTCTGTAAGGGGTTAGTTTCTGTTGTAGCTTTTGGAACGCCCCTACCTTCGGCATTCCCAATACTCCGAACCTGAAGCTATCCCTACCTCTATATCATGACCTATAAACGTTTTTGCTTTCATCATGAGTAAGCACATGCAGGATGAACGTCAAAACCTGGAGGAACCAATTTCCTGCGGATTCTTTCAAGATTTTCCTATGGGGTTTTATGATAGTTATTTATTTATTTATGTGTAAAATAAAGCCTCTGGTAAACATAACTTTACTATACTTTGACGTTATGTTCTACAACAAAAATCACACACACACATAGAGAAAACGTAGCCTGGGTTTTCCTATTCTGCCTTGCCGCAGCGCGATTTATTCGGATACCATGAACCAAATTTTCCCCTGAAATAGGGAACCAATCACAGAACGGGGCGGGAGCACATGCGCATTTGTTAGATGTACAGGCGCATTTGATAGACATTCGTAGCACCCAATAATACGGCTACTGGGCATTCTGAAAACCACGCCTCAAATACGAGAAATTTAACATGTGGTTTCCAGACCACATTTCATTCTCAATGATACATGGTCTGGCGTTAGCCAGGCTAGAGGAAACGTGAATTTTGAAGCAGTTATGTTTTTTTTTTTTTTGTAATTGTATATGTTTAATAAGTAACTAGATAAGACAGTTTGGGTTGTAAGTGTGTGCTGTGGATGTTGTAGAACAAAATGTTAAACTATCATAGAGTTATGTTTATCACAGGCTTTATTTTTACCTATACATTGAAACCCCCATCAAAAAAAAAAAACATAGGAAATACCTCAAAGGAACTAATTACACATGGAGGAAAAAAAGCTATTTTTATATAAACAGATTGAGAATATCATACAATTAGGCTTCATTTTCTTAATATAAAATATAATTTCTCTTTTTCTCTATAATGCAACCTAGACATGCTTTCAATCACAGCATAGCGATTCCTCTCACTGTTCCCATCAACTCAAAAGAAAAAAGGTTGTAACGGCACATTTCTTCAAAGCAAGATTCTCGCTTTGCATTCTCGTTCTCTCTCTCTCTCAGCTGTACTCCCACCTCTTTTGCTCTCCCTCCCTGGTACTTTTCTAGTTTCTTCTCTTCCCCCATCACCCTGTCTTTACATCTCTACTTTTTCCATCTGGACAGTATCTTAAAAAAGAAATCAATAAAGTTCCACAAAACACCCTTGTATTTCTTCCAGACACATGGAGCAGTGTAGCCGGTGCAGTCTGTAAAACCTGATGTATAGGACCGAAAACGAGGCAGAAGCCGCTGTTGTCAGAAGCGTGTGTGCGAAAACACTGTCCATGTGTGACACATGAAGAGCACAAGTGTCTCCCTGTGAGACGAGCAAGCTCTCTGATCATCTCTGACTTTTTGTGCGGTCAATGGCTTCCCAGGCCCGGGGTTTTCCTCTACCTCGCGGTCTGTGACCCAGTATGGTTGTCCTGGCTGATGAACAGCAGAGACCCACCCCATCATTCACTGCTGTACCTTTGGGTTTTAAGCAAATGATTTAGATTTCTTTTTACAAAACACGTGTAATGATCGTCTAGCTTAGCTGAAGGCGTGCAGCTTGGCTGTGATTGGAAAAATCCTGAAGACGAATTACGATGACATCCTCCTTCAGACTCATTTCCTCACTCGTGTGACCCATTCACAGTTGCAATAAATCAAATACACATACACACACCATAATAAAAAAACATTTAACATATGATTCAAGACAGAAATGAGATGGAGCAGAAAGGAAATGGACACTTGATGTGAAGAAATAAAATCATGGCAATGGCAGTCTGTCTTTTTGAGACCAACTGTATTTGTTTTCCTTGGTCTTTATAGGCCTTTTGATTCAAAGATTTTTTCACCAAGAGTTTGGGAATTCCTTGAACTGTGTTATCCACATCTCTAAACACTGATTCTTGCATTTGGCAGATCCTTTGATCCAAAGCAACTGACATGGCATTCAAAGTAAATACATACCTATCAGTCTTTGTATTGACTGCTAAATTGAACCCATGACCTTGCCGATTGCAGTACCATGCTTCACTGTTTGAGCTGCATGAATGCTGAATGAATGTCAACAATTTTCTCAGTTTTTTCCCTAAAGAATTTCAGGAGATACATCTGAGACAAAGTTGACATCAAAACATAATTGAGAAAGTCGGTTTAGTCTCCTGAGCTCCAACAGAGCAACTTCTGTGCAATGCACTACATTATAAATGAAATGCAATGCGTTTTATTTTTTACATTACAGCAGTCAATGTAAATATACACTTATACACAAGTCCTTTCCCATGTTTGCGGAATATATCCACTGGAAGCCGGTCTTTGAGTCTAACTCAGTGTTCATTTAGCTCTTTGGTCAACAAACATAATATTATGTTTTTCTCGCCCAGCTGAACGGAGAGGGCTTGGAAAGGAACTCAAGCAACAGTTAGGCCACAAGGCATCTCTGTGTAGCTTAGAGTTCCCAGAGGAAAGTAAAGTGAAAGTCACCCTCTGATGTGCATGGTTGTTTGGATACAAAACACAACTGTCCGTCACATCAGGTAGATCCCAATGACCTCACCTGGGTCAACACGTTCAAACGATGCTCTTTCTGTTAAGATGGAAATCGCTGCTTCTTTTTCCAGTGGTGATAATTGGGGAGTGGGGAGGAAGTGGAAAGTAAACAACTAGATGAGAGGATTTGGAGTGGTGAGGGAAATGCGTCATTATGTTGCAGTTAACGTTAATGTCCCAGTGATTGATGTTAAGAGAGAGCTTAAGTGTGTACATCCATTTGTTTGATATTATTTATGTGGTGTGTGTTTGTGTGTGGTTTAAACAAGTCAAAATGTGCATCTCCAAATAACAAAATGGGCCATGCTTTTTATGTTTGTGGTTTGTTCCGTGAGGAGACTCATTTCCCCATTTCTTGATTTTCTGTGCTCGTTTCCCAAGATCTAATTTTGTGAATATTTGTGTCTTTTTGTGTCTCAGGTGAGCCAGAACCTCTGGAACAGCAGCAACAGCAGGTCACGGCCAATGAGGGTACCGAACTATTTAACTACAAAGGAAATGATGTCGAGTCGTTCATCTCTACCAGCTCCCCTTCAGGCTTGTACCAGATGGAAATCATCTCCACCGAAAAGGACAGCAACTTCAAGATTTACTCGACCACAACTCCCGAGTTCGACCAGCCATACCCCGAGCTGCCTAACGACCCCAGGGTTGATGTTACCGCGCTGGGTCGCACTACTGTCACACTAGCCTGGAAGCCCACTCCTACTGGCTCCGTACTGGGCCAGCCGATCCAGTACTGTGTGGTTATTAACAAGGAGCACAACTTCAAGAGCTTATGTGCCGCAGAGGCCAAGATGAGCTTGGATGATGCCTTCATGGTTGCTCCAAAACCCGGCCGGGACTTCAGCCCCTTTGACTTTGCTCATTTTGGTTTCATCCCATCTGAGAATGATTTCAAATAAAGATCGTTCCCTCACCACCAACAGAGCTCTGAGCAACAAGATGAGTCGCACTACATCCCCAAGCCAAAAGTGGCAGACATACAAAAAATCTGCATAGGCAACAAGAACATTTTCACCGTGACAGACCTAAAGCCAGACACGCAATTTTACTTTGATGTGTTCACTGTCAACACAGGCACCAACATGAGCACTGCGTACGTGGGCACTTTTGCCCGGACCAAGGAAGAGGCCAAGCAGAAGACGGTGGAGCTCAAGGATGGGAAAGTAACAGACGTCTTCATTAAGAGGAAAGGCAGCAAATTCCTTCGTTTTGCGCGGTCTCCTCTCATCTAGCGGCGTCACGCTCTTTGTGCATGCCTGTCTGGACGCAGTGCAAGTTCAGGTGCGGCGTGACGGGAAGCTCGTCCTCTCTCAGAATGTGGAGGGCGTCCGTCAGTTCCAGCTCCGCGGAAAGCCCAAAGCCAAGTACCTGATCCGCCTGCGGGGTCCCGCAAGGGCGCCTCCACCTTGAAAGTTCTGGCTAGCACACGTGCCGACGGCAAGCGACCTTTCCCTGCGCTTCCCGAGGATACCCGTATCAAGGCTTTCGATAAGTTGCGTACCTGTTCTTCCGTCACCGTGGCTTGGCTTGGCACACAGGAGCGCAACAAGTACTGTGTCTACAAACGTGAGGTTTCAGAAAGTTACGGCGAAGAGGCATCGGCGCCGAGAGCAGAACCAGTGCGCTGGACCAGAGAGCCGTCGCAAATCTGAGAAAGTGCTTTGCAAATACTTCCACAGCGCCAACCTGCAGAAAGCCGTCACCACAGAGACCATAACAGGCCTGGAGGCGGGAAAGAGCTACCTCCTGGATGTTTATGTGGTGGGACACAGCGGGCACTCAGTCAAGTACCAGAGTAAACTGGTGAAAACAAGGAAGTACTGTTAAAAAAAGAGACTCCGAAGCACAGACTCTGCACAGAAGTAAATATATTATATATATAATGAGAAAAAGAAGTTTATTTAACTCGAAGTGATATTCTACTAAGGAGAGTTTTGCAGACTGACTACTTGCGCACAATGCTAATGCTAACGCTGCATGTGTCGCAGTTACTGAACTGCCTGTAGAGTGAGATATCAACCTCTGTATTTATGTTTACATTACTCGAGTCGAGTCAGAGGAGTCAGGCGCTCTCAATCGACCTTAGGCACCTGAAGGTTTGTTCTCAGGGGGTGCCATCGCTGTTGCAATGCAAAGAGTCCCTGTACTGCATCCTCAATGCCATGGAAATAGGAGTTTGGAGGAGTTGCGGTTCTCTTTTCGCCACTGCATGCACCATTTGTCTGCCTTATGTCTACGTTCTTTTTGTTGGTTCGTTACAGCGCAGCCATCGCAGAGGTAGCTCCATGACTCCTTCTCTCCGCTCTCCTGCCCTGTATTAAAACATGGTTTAGAAGACTTTTTTAAATTATTTCATACTTCTTAATGTTTTTATTTTTTTAACTGTTATTTTTTTCGTTATTGACAACAATTATTAGTGGTAAAAATGTGTTTTAAATCTATATGAAAGTCAAAGTTGTTTCCCCACTGTCATTTTGTGTGTATAATCTCAGTTTGTGAATCTGGTGTGTGTAAATGTGTCTCATCTCTTTGTCACATGTACAGATTTTCTCTGCCAATATTCATGTACATAAAACACTAAATATAGACATCTGTAATCCCAGTGATTCTGTGTTTCTCTGCCAGTATTATAAACATGCTGGAGAATACCCACATGAATGAGGTGTATGTTCTGCTAGGAAGTAAAGGCTCAACATAGATACTGTAGATGTCACATCGGCCGCTCAAGAGACCACGATACAAAGCTTCCGCCATACTGGAACTGTTAACATGAAGCTGTTTACATCACTCACACCAACAAATCAATGCATTTTCATAGCATTTTCATTCCAGACGGATAGAGGATAACTTCTATCCTAAAATCTGCAATATCCTTAGACAGAATTATAACATTAATGATAAGTGAAATGCTGTGAAAATCATTTGCTGATGTCTATTGATGATATAGATATTCATACATGTGAATAACTAGGTTGCAGAAACTCATTTAACTTGGTCTGGAATGTTCACGGATCGGATTTGACCACTCCAATATGGCGGACATCTTACGATCTGCAGCCCATAGAAACCGACACTAATGAGGAATCTATGTATTTAGCCTATATAAAAAAAATCTATGTGACTCAAAGCAATTCATGTCAGTGCATAGTTTACAACAGAGCACACATTCTTTAATCAAAATTATTTTGTCAACTCAGATAAAACATTTACACAATAAGAACAGTTTCCCATAATTACTGTTTCTCTATCTCCTTCACAAACACTGTAGCCTACACAAAAATATAGAGGTGAATTGTACATGATGCTCAAATCATACTTCTCACTGTCAGTCTAGTGTCTTTCCTGAGGAGCTTGGTTTGAGTTCCCTTCACTGCCTGTCAATCACTACAGACATGACTTTGGCTGGCTTAAGTTAACCTCGTTTTTGCCCTGCAATAATGAGGAAGACCATTGGGAATGGTGTGGGAATGGTTTGGGAATGCTTGGGGCAATGGTTTGGGAATGCCATGGATAGCCCTTTACAGAGAGGCTAATGAGAACGTCAGCAGTGTGTGTGTGTAAACCTCAAAGAAAGAGGGTCAGTTGGAGACTGAATGTGTTTTTAATAAAACCTAAATTCCCTGGATCCCAAGTCAATCAAAAGAAGAGGTTGTCACGGTATACAGATCTAATGCCTTCTTCTTGTCTCGTGTTTGTGTTGTGGTATGAAAGCACGTGCGTTGTGGGCGTGAATGTTGTCATTCCTTGATCCGCTCCAGCTGATCATCATCAATCATCACCAGCTGCAGCTCATCCCCACACTGCTTAAATACTCACCTCACTCTCATTTCCTTGTCAGATCGTTGTTTGATGTTCGGGTGTTGGTCGTCGTGTCTGCGTTTCCTGGTTCCCTGTTCTCCGTTCCTGTGGATGTTCGTCGCGGTGCTGGATTGTTTCGTCTCGTCTTCACGCTTCACGTCACGAGGATTCACCGCACCTGCACGCCACGAGGATTCATCCCACCACACCCTGATCATCTCAGTCCCTGCGTTGCCTGTCCACACCCGTGTCATTATCCTGTGTTTGTCTCAATAAAGAGTGTTACTGCAATTGCTTCCTGGTCTCTTAAGTGATCATGACAGAACGATCTGACCCAGAAATGGAAGCAGCAGGAGAGACACCGTCTGCACTGGAGGATTTCGTCCAACACAGCATAAGGAGAATGGACTCTCACGAAAGAAACATCAGTGACACGGGTCGTGCGATTCAAGCTTTGGTAACGCAGGTGTCCGAGCTCACTCAGCAGATCCAACTCCTTCGTGCTCCCACTGCGCCGCCCACACCAGCCGTTCCCCCCACACCACCGGACTTCGGCCCGTCGGTTGAGCCACGCCTACCGGTTCCGGAGCCCTATGCGGGTGAGTCTGGATTCTGTAGAGCATTTTTGACAAGGTGTTCCATGCATTTTGCCCTGCAGCCCAGAACGTTCCAGAGTGAGCAATCGAGGGTGGCTTTCGTCATCACCCTTCTGACGGGGAGAGCGGCGCTATGGGGGACGGCGGTGTGGGAGAATCAAGATCCGTGCTGCGCCTCGTTCCAAGACCTCTCCGCAGAGATGAGACGCGTGTTCGACAGAGCCGTTGCGGGGAGAGAGGCTGCCAGGGTGCTGGCCGACCTGCGCCAGGGGGAGAGGTCGGTCTCGGACTTCTCCATCGAGTTCCGAACCCTGGCGGCCGAATGTCATTGGAACGAGGAGGCGCAGTGGGACATGTTCCTGCATGGGTTGGCTGACCGCGTCCAACGTGAGATCTACGCCCTGGACCTACCCACGTCACTGAATGGACTGATTGAGTTGGCTTTACGAGTGGATGCGCGACTTTCTCGAGTCGGGGGCCGAGCGGCGTCTAATCGTTCCCCTGGAGGGTTTGAGAGGCAAGGGTCCAGCGGCAGAGACGTGGTCAGCCCCGTCTTCGATCACGAACCCATGCAGGTGGGTCGAGCTCGGCTTTCCCGGGAGGAGAGGGAGAGGCGGAGGTCCCAGGGCCTTTGCCTGTATTGTGGAGGTTCGGGACACTTTGCTTACAACTGCCCGGTAAAAGGCCAAGCCCGATAGTAAATTTGAGGCTACTATCGGGTGGGATCTCCGCGAGAAGACCTCATCCACATCTACACTCCTCCCGGTAAGACTGAGATGGTCTACTCACCAGCACAACTGCAATGCACTTCTGGACTCTGGGGCTGAAGGTAATTTCATGGACAGCACTTTTGCACACAGATTTCAGATTCCACTCAGACCCCTCACTCAGAACATTGCGGTACATGCACTTAACGGTCAAGAACTCCCCACCATCTCATTCACCACCGAAGATATCACCCTCATCACTTCCGGCAATCACACTGAGACTATTTCTTTTTACATCCTGGATTCACCGTTGGCACCTGTCGTTCTTGGTCACCCCTGGCTCCTTCATCACAACCCCCGAGTGGACTGGCAGCACAAGGCTATTCTGGAGTGGAGCAAGGAATGTCATAAGTCCTGTCTTTTGTCTGCATGTCCGTCTGTGCCTGTTCTTGTGTTTCAGGAGGAGGCGGGGGATCTGTCTGAACGTGCCCGAGGAGTACCACGACCTGAAGGAAGTGTTCAGTAAGTCTAGGGCTGCTTCTCTCCCTCCTCATCGTCCCTATGACTGTGCTATAGACTTAATGCCAGGTAAGTCTCCGCCTAAAGGCAAGTTATATTCACTTTCAGTTCCAGAAAGGGAGGTCATGGAGAAATATATTTCTGATTCTCTAGCAGCCAAATTCATCCGTCCTTCCTCTTCTCCTGCGGGGGCGGGGTTCTTTTTCGTGGGGAAGAAGGACGGTTCTTTGCGACCTTGTATTGATTACCGAGGGTTGAACAACATCACGGTAAAGAATACTTATCCTTTGCCGTTGATGTCTTCAGCCTTCGAGAGGTTGCAGGGAGCCTCCATCTTCACGAAGTTGGACTTACGTAATGCATATCATTTGGTCCGCATCAGGGAGGGGGATGAATGGAAGACTGCATTTAATACCCCCAGGGGACATTTTGAATATTTGGTCATGCCTTTCGGGCTGTCCAACTCCCCAGCAGTCTTCCAGGCACTTGTCAATGATGTGTTGCGAGACATGATCGATCAATTCATATATGTTTACCTGGATGACATATTGATATTTTCCTCGTCTCTCCAGGAGCATGTGCAACACGTACGGCAAGTGCTTCAGAGGTTGCTAGAGAATGGGCTTTTTGTCAAGGCGGAGAAATGCGATTTTCATGCACAGTCTGTTCCTTTTCTAGGACACATCGTGTCGTCTGAGGGAATGCGGGTGGACCCTGACAAGGTTAAGGCTGTGGTAGAATGGCCTAGCCCAGATTCCCGTAAGGCCCTACAGAGGTTTCTGGGTTTTGCCAATTTCTATCGGCGGTTCATTCGCAACTACAGCCAACTAGCCTCGCCTCTGACTGCCTTGACCTCCCCCAGAACGCCGTTCAGGTGGTCAGATACAGCCGAGGCTGTGTTTGCCAACCTCAAGAGCCGCTTCGTTTCAGCTCCCATCCTCGTTGCCCCTGATTATTCACGGCAGTTCGTGGTGGAGGTCGACGCGTCAGAGGTGGGGGTAGGTGCAGTTCTGTCCCAGCGATCTCCCACAGACGACAAGATGCATCCTTGCGCGTTTTTTCTCATCGTTTATCCCCAGCCGAACGCAATTACGACATTGGTAACAGAGAGTTGTTGGCAGTCAAGTTAGCGTTGGAAGAATGGCGACATTGGTTAGAGGGTTCGAGGGTACCCTTTATAGTCTGGACCGATCACAAGAATTTGGAGTACATCAAAACAGCTAAAAGACTCAACTCTAGGCAGGCTCGATGGGCACTTTTTTCGGTCGTTTTGATTTTTCTCTCTCGTACCGCCCGGGTTCCAAAAACATCAAACCCGACTCATTATCTCGCATTTTTGATTTTTCCGAACGCCCGTCTACTCCCGAGTGCATTTTACCGGAGAGTCTATTTGTCTCCACACTCGTATGGGAGATCGAATTGGAAAGTCAAGAAGGCTTTAGAAGGGGTAACGCCTCCGCCCCCATGCCCACCGAATCATTTATTTGTGCCAGAGCGGTTAAGATCAGACGTCATCCGGTGGGGTCATTGTTCCAACATAGCTTGTCATCCAGGAGTTAACCGTACTAACTTTTTAGTCAAGCAACGATTCTGGTGGCCACGTATGGCTCGTGACATTCACAGTTTTGTTTTGGCTTGCTCGGTCTGTGCCACTGGTAAGACTTCCAATCGACCCCCAGATGGGCTCCTCCAACCGCTGCCAGTCCCTTCGAGACCCTGGTCCCATATCGCTCTAGATTTTATCACCGCCCTCCCACCCTCTCAGGGTAACACTGTAGTTTTGACAGTGGTGGACCGGTTCTCGAAGGCGGCTCACTTTATCCCCTTACCCAAATTACCTTCAGCTAAGGAGACAGCGTTGACAGTCGTAGACCACGTCTTTCGGTTACATGGCCTCCCGACGGACGTGGTCTCTGACAGAGGACCCCAGTTTGTGTCCAAATTTTGGAGAGAATTTTGTAAATTACTGGGGGCGACGGTTAGTCTGTCTTCAGGGTTTCACCCTCAGAGCAATGGCCAGACAGAGAGAGCCAACCAAGATCTGGAAAGAGTGTTACGATGTTTGGTATCCAAGAATCCTTCCTCGTGGAGCCAACATCTCTCAATGGTGGAGTACGCCCACAATACCTTACCAGTGTCGGCCACGGGCCTATCTCCCGTTTGAGTGTAGTGTAGGGTACCAGCCACCTATTTTTCCCAGTCTGGAATCCGAAGTCGCGGTCCCCTCTGCTCACGCCTTTATCCAGAGGTGTCACCGCACTTGGACTAGAGCCCGTGAGACTTTACTCCAAGTGGGGGCGCGCACCAAGGCTAAGGCCGATCGCCACCGGTCGAAGCCTCCCGTATACGTCGTCGGTCAAAAAGTGTGGCTTTCTACCAGGAACATTCCTCTCCGCTCCGTCTCGAATAAGCTCGCTCCTAAATTCATTGGCCCGTTCACTGTCACCAAATCCATTAGTCCGGTGGCAGTCCGCCTTAATCTACCTCCTGCGTACAGGAGAATTCACCCCGTATTCCATGTTTCCAAAATCAAGCCCGTGTTTCGTTCTCGCCTTAATCCGCCAGTCCCGGTTCCCCCCCGCCGCGTCTCGTAGATGGGGATACCACCTATTCGGTAAATCGGATTCTGGATTCTAGGCGGAGGGGGCGTGGATTCCAGTACTTGGTGGACTGGGAAGGTTACGGTCCGGAGGAGAGAAGTTGGGTACCTGCCAGAGACATTCTGGATCACTCCTTGATCGATGATTACAATCGACAGGAGCTCTGACAGGAGCTCTGAGAACGCCAGGAGGCGTTCTTAGGAGAGGGGTACTGTCACGGTATACAGATCTAATGCCTTCTTCTTGTCTCGTGTTTGTGTTGTGGTATGAAAGCACGTGCGTTGTGGGCGTGAATGTTGTCATTCCTTGATCCGCTCCAGCTGATCATCATCAATCATCACCAGCTGCAGCTCATCCCCACACTGCTTAAATACTCACCTCACTCTCATTTCCTTGTCAGATCGTTGTTTGATGTTCGGGTGTTGGTCGTCGTGTCTGCGTTTCCTGGTTCCCTGTTCTCCGTTCCTGTGGATGTTCGTCGCGGTGCTGGATTGTTTCGTCTCGTCTTCACGCTTCACGTCACGAGGATTCACCGCACCTGCACGCCACGAGGATTCATCCCACCACACCCTGATCATCTCAGTCCCTGCGTTGCCTGTCCACACCCGTGTCATTATCCTGTGTTTGTCTCAATAAAGAGTGTTACTGCAATTGCTTCCTGGT